>PVJA010009206.1:39854-61509 GCA_004027025.1 Myocastor coypus | reverse complement strand
CTTCTTCTTCTTCTTCTTCTTCTTCTTCTTCTTCTTCTTCTTCTTCTTCTTCTTCTTCTTCTTCTTCTTCTTCTTCTTCTTCTTCTTCTTCTTCTTCTTCTTCTTCCTCTTCCTCTTCCTCTTCCTCTCCTTCTCCTCCTCCTCCTCCTCCTCCTTCTCCTTCTCCTCCTCCTTCTTCTTTCTTCTTTCTTCTCTCTTTCTTCTTTCTTCTCTCTTCTTTGTATTTAGTATAGGGTCTACAGGGTTTCACTATGAAGATTGGACTCCTAGTGATTCTCCTATTTTCAGCTTCTCAAGCGCTGGGATTATAGGAGCTTGCCACCATGCCCAGTCTCCATCACTGTCTCAGTGCGCCCTGGGGGTGGGGAAGCAGGAGCACGGCACATCAAGGATCGAACCTCAGCTGCAGCACTCTGCCTAAGCAGGCCCTTTAGTCCTCTGAGTTATTTGGCCGGCCCTTTATAAAACTTCTTAATTGGTAAAGCACCCCTACATTATAATTATTGATTAAAAATTGCAAAGATTGAAACTGAAGAAAACTTACTTTTCCACCTAAAATTAATATTACTAAAATTTTATTTTTAAAAAATTTGTAAGTTCATTTTGCAGTATGCCTGTTTTAAAGTTGACTCTGTAAACATATGCAATTTTCTGTCTAATTTTCTCTATTCTATTTCCTCATATCATGGGAAACTTCACCTTGATTTGACAACAAAACCAAATAAAGTTATAAATTCTAGAATGGTGGGCATAAACATATTGGTACTCCTGGATAATATAATTGCCTACATAGAAAACAAAACAGGATAGAGAAACATTCAAGGAAATGGCTCTAACCTTTGCATGAAAAGGGTACATCCAGTTATTTTGTCTATGTACTTTGGGGAAAAACAGTGGCCCAGGTGCCCTGCCTAGTGGAGTTTCTTGCAAATATGCATCAGCCCATCCAGAAGGGCAGCCAGACTCAGCATGCTGGGCACCTGGCTCAGGGGTAAAAAAGAGTGTAGTGACTGATTCAAAAGCAGTGATTTCTGGTTCAGTAGCTCTTCCAACGGCTTCCTCTTCCTAGGCTGCCATTCTGTCCTTGGCTTCTCTCTCATTCTTGGGCCAATGGTCAATGCTACTGTAGCAAGGACAGTCTTATTTATAATAAAAATAAAACACATGTAATGTCAAAGCATAAACTTAGGATACTGAAAAGGTTTCTATGTTTGAAAGCTTAGTAACTCTAGAGACATACTACATTGAATCTACAGAGCTCTCTTACATGAAATAAACAATGGTTAAGGAAACACAACTTTTTCTCAGTATGATAGTGTAAATGCTTGAGATCTCTGCAACTGAAGTGACTGACTGGTATGAGACCTTGGTATGACACAGAAAGTGTTTCTGGTTCTGAAAGTGGCATTACACTGCTGCAATTGTGTTGTAGCACAAGGGCCACCCTGAAAAGCCATGTGAATGGAAAGGAGAGGCGTAGGGATGCTCTAACGTGGGCAAATGGAAAGAAATGATTCAGAGAAGTCATCTAAACTTGACTCATAAAACACCAGATACCCACCTACCAGCTCTAAACTAGAGGACAATATAACAAGAAAAGAAAACTTACTTATTTAAAAAAGTCATTGGCTTGTATATGGAAGCAACACATAAAATTCAATAGAATTTTAAGACTCAAGGGTAAGGGCACAATAAAATAAGTAGAAAGTGTGCCATCTCTGAACAGTCTTTCAGCAAGCAACAAATAAAATAATTGCATTAGGGCCCAAGAGACAGCTCAGCAGACTAAGTGTCTGCTTAAGCAAGCACAGGGACCAGAGTTCAATCCCTGGCATGACATGCTGTACTGGCCCCATCCCTGGGCATGCTTAACCATGCCACTAAGACTGGGCATGGTGGTGCATACCTCTAATCTCAGCTCTGGGGAGGCTGCAAACAGGAGGACCAGTACAAATTTGAGCTGTGTAGTGAGATCCTGTACCAAATGCATAAATAATAATAATAATGATGATGATAATGATAATAATAATAATAATAATAATAATGATGATAGTATTATATGCTCTGTAAGAAGATATTGGTTGCTTATGTAAGGATCACAGTACGCTCCTTTAATCCCAGCACTCTGGAAAGCTGAAGTGGGAAGACAAATCTGAGCCCCACCTGGTAATTCAGAAATTTAGCAAGAGCCTTTCACAAAAAATGTATAAATGGGCTTGACAGGTAGAGGAGTATGAAGGCCCTAGATTCAATCCTCAGAACTTTTGGGGAAAAAGACATTGAATACTATCTCAGTCACTTTTCTCATTGCTGAGACTAAATATCTGACACCCAAAGTTAAAAGGGGAAAGATTTATTTAGCTCACAATTTGTAGAGGTTTCAATCCATGGTAGGAGTGGCACATCCCAGAGGGACAATAGTTCATGGTGACAGAAGACAGAAAAAGCAATCACAGAGAGCAAGACGAGTCTCTTTCTGTGTCATACAACGTATCCAGTCTACGGGGCGTAGCATGGTGCGAATCCAGTCAGGGGGCTGTTCCAGCAATTGCCCACCCTTAATCCCAGCATCTTGAATCTTGTCATTGCCATACCAATCAATCAATCACACACTCTAGATTCAACCATCTCTGATAAAACTCTATAACAAGATGAGTCTTTCGGGGGACACCTAGACACAAATCAACATTCCAACCCTGGCCCCCCAAGGACTCATGCATATCCCTCTATGCAAAAGATATTTAGTCTAACTTCAACAGTTGCCAAAGTTCTAACAGTTTCAGCATTGTTAAAAAGTCCAAGTTCCAAATTTCCTTTGAGATTTAAGGCAACTCTCAGCCATGAGCCCCTACAAAATGAAAAGAAGCCTTTCACCAAAAGAGAAGAGAGTGTATCTGAAAAGAGGAAAATCTCTTGGGGTGTTCCTCCGTGTTGTCATGCCCTGTTGTTAAAGTCAATGGAAAGCCATGAATGTGATTGTAACAGCTCTTTTAGTATGATTTTAATGTATTTTTTAAGGTACATGTTTATAAACAGGTTACTTTAACTTTGAATGTTGGGAATCCTTTGGATATTTGCTTTTGGGATGAAAATTAGTGTGATAAGTATTGTACATATGTAACTGTAATGCTATATAAATCTGAATAGATCATAACATGTTTGTTTTCCACAAATCTGCTACAGGAGGCTATGAGTTAAGGAAATGTGTCAGGTTATCAAGTTGGGGGTAGTGAATTAACTAGTAGTCAACTCTGAACACATAGGTGAATGGAAGCAGAGTGGCTCTGTGTCTTAGTTACTTTTCTCTCGTTGCTGGGACAAATACTTGACACCCAAAATGAAGGAAGGAAAGGTTTATATAGCTCACACTTAGTGGAGGTTTCAGTCCACACTCAGTTGGATCCAAGGCAGAGAGGCACATGACAGAGAGTAGCAGTTCATGCCATCGAAACAGCAAAAATTGTGACAGAGGTAACCGAGTAACCAGGGTAGCAGAGAGCAACAATGCTAATCTGTCTCTCTGTCTCTCTTTAAATTACAGCAGGATCTCTGCCTTAGCCTATCTGCCTCGCGCCACACCCATAGTCTCAGAAGTACTTAAAACACATAATCCCAGGGATCATGAATCCAGTCTGAATCCATAGAAGTCCCTGCCCCATGACTGCATGAGGCTTTGTGGGGATAAACCATAATACTCTGAATGTGGAAAGTCTACCTGAGGATTGTTGTCAATAGCATAAAAGGGAGAACTTGGGGAGAAGGCAGAGATGGTATGCTGTTGATTCTCCTAGAGAAGTGTCTGATGCTGGTTTTCCTGATGTGAATTCAGCTGTTCTAATTGTTTGAGGAATTTAGGTCCTCACTGTTGCTGAGAAAGGTTACAGTTCTTTTTGGGGAGCTCTGATTCTTTCCTTGAGTATTACTTCCTGGCTCTAGTGCAGATCTCTCAGCAGGCTAGCACTGATTTTTCATCCTGCTGGCACATATTTTCTAGCTTCCACCATTGGGCTTTAGGTCTTCCCCAGTGCAGAGCATTGATACAGATTTGCATAAGACATTGCTGCGGGCTCTAGTCCTCTAGTTGGACTTATAGAGGACATTGCCATTGACTCTAGGTCTTTAGTTACACTTATGCAGCACATTGTCATGGAGACCAAGCCTTCAGCTGAATTCTTCGGGTCTCTAGTGTGTGGACAGATCACTTGAACTCCTCAGCATTTGAATTTTTGCATGAATACTATAAAATAAACCCATACATTACGTGTCCTGCATTAAATCCATTCCCTGGCAAATTCTTACTATAAAAAGTACTTAACAGAAAAATTGAGTAAATAAAAGTGAAAGGGAGCATGAGGGAAGGCAGGATACTAAGTGGTCAGATTCCAGAAAGGTTTTAGAATTAGTGGGCATCTCAACATCTTTAATGTAGGCTGTTAAAGAAGGTAAGAGTTACAGATGACTAAATATTTTGGACTCAGTAACTGGAAACTGGAGACATATTTTTATTGAGATGGCTGCTTCAAGGGAAATACTTGGAAGAGGATCAGGAGTTTATTTTAGAGGATGAGATTGAAATGTCATTAAGTAGGAGGCCGGTGGGATGGCTCAGTGGTCTAAAGCACCTGCTTGGGAAAGCTTGGGTGACTGCAGGGACCGCGGTTTGATCCCCGGCACCACATGCTGTGCCAGCCCTGCCCTCAGGGCAGGCTGAGTCGGCCATAAAAATGAGTGAATAAACAAAGGTTCTGAAACAAGAAAAAATAAATAAAAAATTCTTAAAAGAAACAAAACACAAATGTCGTTAAGTACTAAAATTGTCAAATAGCCAGTTAGGTATATGACTCTCAAGTTCAGGGAAGAAACACCAGTTGAAGATATGAATGTTGGTACACGGGGCACAGAGGCAAGATTACCGGTGGTGTGAGTTCACATGGGCAAGAGAGGTTTGTGATGCATCTGAGTCTTCCTACAGGAAGACACTAGGAAAAAAAAAAAAAAAAAAAAAAAAAAAAAAAAAAAAAAAAAAAAAAAAAAAAAAAAAACGGAGAAAGACCAGAGACTGGGAAGGAGTCAAAAGAAAAGAGCAGGATGAGATAAATGCCTTCCTCTGGAAGCCAAATGAAAACAAGCGTTTCAAGAAGAGAGGCACCAGTTAGATGAAATGATGCTTATTGGATACATAAAATTCCAGTCACAGAAGAAATTACTTATTGGATTCAACAAGATAGAAGATACTGGTTATCCTGATAAGGAGTATCAGAAGAGGGACAGCAACTAGAACAGGAGAGGAGAGATGGAAGATAGGAAGGAAAAACTCTTTCAAGGTGTTTCTCTGTGAATGGAAAGAGAGAATTAGGATGATGGATGGAGTGAGGTCAGCACAGTTTTCTCTTTAAGATACAGAGAAATGAGTCTGTGGGTATGCTCTGGAACGGTTGAAGGGAAGGGAAGATTTCTGATGCACAAGGAACCATGAAAAGGCTGCAAAACTGATCGAGTTAGTGAGTTAGTGAGTAAGGGTGGTAGGCAGTCGTCACCAGGGGTGACCCGTGTTTCATCCTGGATATTTCCGCTGTGGAAACAGGAAAAGTGGAGAAACTAACTCTAAGGAGAGTGCGAAAGTGTGAGCTCTTAGAAGTTCTGCTTCCATGGTTACTGTTACAAAAGAAGTAGCCAATAAGGTTGTTAGTAGGCAGTGAGGATGGTGGAAGAAAGGTATATGATTTGGAGAAGAAAACTTAAAACAATAGTAAAAAGCAGGCAAAGATGCAAACCATAAACAGGGCATGATAAGCAGAGTTAGGGCTTCCCTTGAAGTTTTTGGTCATGAATTAAAAATGATACATTACCAAGGCAGAATATAATCATTCTGTTGACAATACAGAAATAACTCCATTCTCTCTTCAGAAAACTATAACATATGCACAAGATGCTTGATAACAGACATCAAGGCCTTGTTTGGATAATGCCCTCTAACATTACTCATCAGCTTCCACCATTCTCCTCAGCCATTTTCTGTCATGCTGTCTAGGTAACTTGGATAATGCCCTCCCCTAGCTCTCCTTCAGGATTTAGTTCCTACATTATGTCATATAATTCAACAGATTTGTTATTTAAGTTATCTTAATATCTATCAGATTACCTGCAGAACTAGATTGAATACTATATTCTGAAGTCAGGTTAATTTGAGAGTCTTCTTTTGTATTTCTTTTGAGATGGTGAGTGGAACTGTCCCTGAAAGTAACTGAACCCATGAGAATGGATTATGATTTGTAATCGCTCTACTCAAAAGAAAAATTTTACATTGAAATTCAGCTATAAGGTCATTGAGAGAATCTGTATTCTGCCTACATGTTGTAATTAAGACGTGAGCTTTCAAATTTGAGTTCCAAGAATTTTTCTCCTGAAAATTCTTGAGAAATATGTTCAAAATCTTTCTGGCAAAGGTTTCCCATTTGCTAAGCCCATGTAGAAGGAAATGTTTTGAAGGCAAATAATATTCCCTTATAGTTAGTTAAACTCAAACCCGCACAGAAAAAAGCCAACACATTTTACCCTCGTACTTACAGGATTTACTTCTTGGAATGGAATGAACTTTTCTTAAAAGCTGTGTCCCATGGCATGCCTCACAGCAGTGAAATATAAACTATTTGGCTTCCTGAGGCAACTTCTCCTTAACGTATTGTCTGCTGGCATTCAAAGTTGTCTTCCCAGCCCCTATGAGTGCAGGACAGTAAAAGCTCTGTGTAGCTGTCATTTGCTATGCACAGCTGTGTCCTATTAGTACAGTCACCTACAGAGCTGCCATGCCACCCACAAGCCCCAGCCTGCCTGAGTGCATCTGATTCTAAAGTCATCAGGATACCCAGGATTGGAGACCTAAGGAATCACATGGGTGGCTTGGAACATAAGCTCCATGGAAAAGACACTTGCATGGGTATGCCTGCTCTGCAGGATAGAAGGGGCAGGGAGCTGTAGGACACTGCTGCCTGTTCTTTAGATAGCATTGATTAGCAACTTTTTAATGCATAGCAGTTTACAAACCATTCCACTTGATCTTTGTCTCAGCATTTAACCTAGCCCAACACTGCTCTGTACTAGAAGATACATATGAACTTCAGGAAAAGTAGTTCCTGCCTTCATAAAGATGTCTATTAGAAGAGGTAGTAGAGATGTCCAAGAAGAAGAATTGGTGGTGGAGGGAGTAAGGAAGCATTAAGGATCTCCGACTTTGGCTTTCTAGGGAAAACATAAGTGATACTCATCTATGACATGTGAGAAAAGTAGAGAAAAAGAAGAAAGGGAAGGACAGAGTTAACGTCTAACTTAGTAAATAAGGTTCTGTTGATGTCAACCTTGATGGTAAATGACAGGTAGATTTGCGGAAAGCATCCAGGGACTGCTCCAGAAGGCACATAAGTGGTATTTTTATACAATGGAAGACTACTCAGCTATAAAGAATGACAAACTTGAAGCCTCTATATACAAGTGAGTGTATCTTGACCATATACTCATAAGTGAAATAAACTACACTTACAGGGGCAAACATTGCATAATCTCCCTAGTGTAAGAATTCAAAACAAGAAATAAAAATGGAGAGGCATAACACAGCTAAATTGAAATCAAGAACTTAAGGATTAAACAATGAAGAGAAAACAAGTAGAAAAATTAGGAAACATGGCAGGGGCAACACCATGCACTTATATATACAGGATAAATTGAACAATGGTCCTAAGAATCTCCAACATGTTTTTGACACAGAGGATATAAATGTGTAATACTAAGACCATGCTTGGAATGCCTGTCATTCTGGCCTTTTAGATATGTGCTGCTTCTAGTGTCTCTTCAATTATTTTTATACTCTCAGGTAAAAGTTTGTTTTTGTTTAAAAAGGTAATAAAAGAGAATAAGAGACAAGGAAAGATGCCAAAGGATTGACCTGCTACAGTTTTGTATATGGTTAGATTTCTAAATTGCTGGGTAAAAATGTGCACCTGTTTTTTAAAATCACATTTTATAGGGATTTATTAGAATATCAGTGATAGATGGAAAATACTAGTTCCACATCAAGTCTAAGGTATTTGATATTCAGAAAGGTAGTGATGTTAAGCTGAAGTACCTGTGTTATAGAGTAATAGTATCACTAAGCTTCTCTTCTGGAGGGTTAACAACTTAAGTCTGCAGACCAAAAAGAGAAAAAGAAGGGCTGCAAGGATAGCCAATATTTTGGTCCTAGCCCTTTAAGGTCAGTAAGGACTCAGGACCTAAGAGACCCTGTGCTGTAACATCCTATGACTCAGTGGTGTCCCAAATTTTCTGTTCAAGGAGTCTTTCAGGCTGGATCCAACAGTGTTTTCTGACTTTTCAGATGTTCTGCATTAGCACTTATTCTATGAATAAGGATTCAACCAGATGTAACTATAGCTGCAAAATCAGCCTTAGCACAATCCTCAGATCTTCACTGCAGTCCCACAGAATGTTGTTGCTCGAATTCCGAGGCTACACATATCTCATGTTTTGTAACAACCTGGTGTTTGAGAAATAAATTTAAAATCTGGATCATTAAATAAAGTGTCCCTAATATTTGGAATGTGTATTACATAGTATGTCAACTAAATCTCTTCATGTTTTTGGTGCATACTTTGCTGACTGTTTAAGGGGATTACATCAAAGGGAATAGCAAAGGTCTTAGAAAAGAAGCATCTTTTGATGGAGACCTGGAGGCAGCACCAGTCCAAGGTCAAGCTCACTGGAGATTGGGCAGTACGTGTGTGTCTGCTGTGGAAGACGAAGGAAGTGGAGAACTGGAGAGCAGCGTTTAACCATTATAATAGCAAAAGGGTGAATACTCAGGAAAACTAGAGTTTTTCACCATGAACACTGTCTTATTTCTCTTTTTATTCCATCCAAACTACTTTCCTATTAGTTGGTCCCACCCACACGAGGTTGAGACATCCTCAATCTCAGTGTACTGGTTATGTATCCATCCTCTACAGATGCGCCAGAGCTGTGCTTTAATAATCTGTTAGATATTTCATGATTGAGTTGACACATTATGATGAGAGATCGCCCCTTGAGGCAAATCCACTATGGATGCAAGCAAAAGTGTAATAAAAATAAAGTCAAATTTGGTTGAGTTCGTGCAAAAAATAACCATTACAACAAGGTCAGTTGTTTGTGGGCTTCGCTCCATTGGCTACGTTTTCACAGTGGAGCTACTGAAACTTTTGATAAAAGAAAACAATGATTGCTGTAGTCCTAGGGGGAAATAATCAGAAAATGCTTTGGTGATAGAAGAAGTAGAGACAGGTTCTCCAGAGACAAGGTAAGAAGATTGGTGCTCTGAATTATACTGGTGACAACAGAAACAGAAAAGAGTAGAGCTAAGGCTAAGGTAAGATAAGATTAAAGGGAATGTTACAAATTTGATAGAAAACTTTCAGTGAGATCAAGAGATCATCATAATGGGTGAACATAGCCTATGGCAGTGGCACTGGCTGGGCCCTGGAGCACATCAAGGACCTGGAAGACACAACCAAGGGTTGCTCCTTTCTTGATACAAATGTGCCAGTGATGTGGTGAGTTTCTATGCAAGTGTTCACATCTCTGTAGGAAATTTGATTGAGCAATTTTAACACAAGTGAGTAGAGTGAGTAAATTAAAGTGTTATAGATAGATTCTGTCTGTGTTCAGGTCTTAGCCTATTTTCTGTTGTTATAGCAAAACAATAAACTGCATAACTTATGAACAATAAGATTCATTTGGATCATGGTTCTGGAGAGTAAGAAGCCAAGGCCAAAGCATTAGCTTCTGGTGAGGAATTTTGTGTTGCCTCATGACCTGGTGGAAACCAAGCGAGTCTCCTTAGAACAAATATGAAGATCAACCATAAAGACTCCAGCAACATAATCCAATATAGCCCAATAGTCCTGTTGTGAAAAAAATACATATATATTCAAGGGAGTTAGGATAGATGTACAGCTATTTTCTCTTAGTTCATTAAAAATAAAAGTTTATACTAATATTGTTTAGATAAAGTATCATGTCTGTCTTGTTCTCTGAATAACTACTATGAAGACAACAATATGTAATGTATTAATTATTACAACTGTCCTACTAACCTGATTTGAAACTATTTCATTGCTATTTTACCTTTCTTTGTTCATTAAAATGGATGAAAAGAAACAGACATCAAGACTTCATTTTTATAACAAACCTTTTTCCCTTGACAACAACTTCAATACTTTTATATATTGAAGTATAATGTCCCCACAACACAATTGTACCCTTTAAAATTTCTACCTTTGACCACTATTTTGCTGGGTATTAATTTTGTAACCCAGGAGTTCTGAGGTAGGGTCATATGCAAACCATAGTGGCTAGGAGGGAATGACTAAGGAGCTGATGCAAGTGGCAGACTTCTAAGAACAATACCTAAAGAGCCTGGCTCAATACACTCCATACATCCTGGAGAAGTCTCAATAATGTTCTGAGCTCTACCAAATAATTAATATTAATTGAGTAGGGGGAACGTACAACTCTGAGAAAGAATGGATTAAGTACCCAAAAGAGTACCCAACACACACATGACTTCAAATAATCATAGCGTATTGTGTATTCTGAAATAGCTATCAGTGTTTTCCCCAGGAGTTAAGTCATTGTCCACCATGGGCTGCCACAGAGGAATTTTCTGGGTCATCCCAATGTACATCCTCTTTTTAAACAATCCTTAAATCATCTTCCACTTGCATTTATTAACTTTGGGAGGATTTACTCCCTGAATGCTCTCCTTATAAGAATGTTAGCCACAGGAACTATGAACACTCCATTTACATATAACATAGGCCATTTAAAAATGGACAATATATAAAATTTTGTAACTCTACTGCTGCTGTCACTGACAAGAATGGGACTATGGGGAATGGGACTATGGGGAAGTAACCTGACCTTGCTGAATCCACATTGTCTCATTGTTAAAATGAGGAGGTCTGACTAGACCATCTTGATGATTCCATTCTTTAATTTTGTAGTCTCATGAGTTATATTCTGGATGCAAGTATATTTGGGGGCTAGAAGGAATCCTACATGGGCTCCTGCCAGTACATCCTTCCAAAGCTTGACTCTGTGCTTACTCTGGCTGGCTCAATCTTGCCAGACACCCAATTCTTAGGGAGGGCACAGGAGTGGACTCTGAGGCAGGAGTCACATAGGGGAACCTGGACTGTGTTTGTGTTAAGCCTGATATTCTGACATTTAGAGATTTGCCTTTCTGATGCTCTCTTCTCTTATTATTAAGCTTTTATGGCCTCAGAAAACATTGCCTCATAGTCTGAGATGAAAAAGCAAAACAAAAAAGCCCAGTAACTTTTGCACAAAGTACTGGGAAAACTGACCACTAAGGGAATGATAGATTCTTTTCCTGAGAGAAAGGTGTTTTAAGTTTTTTCAATGGCGGATGCAGGAGAACAAAGACTGGTAATGATTGCATCATGTCAAGAACTTGTTTACAAAATGAGTGAGACAAGAGTCATTGTGCTTAGGGGATGAATGTTTAATGGGTTGAGACAATTCTTTTTGTCTTATAATGTCCAATCCTATTATATATTTTTCTTTTTTGTATGTGTTTGAGACAGGGTCTATAGTGTCTCACTACAAGTAGATCAGACTTGTGGTGATTCTCCTATTTTCGGCCTCCCAAGCACTGGGATTACAGCTGCACACCACCATGCCCAGTCTCAATTGCCAGCTCAATGTGCCCATGGGCAGGGCCAACATTTGAGGGATTGAACCCTGCCTAAGCAAGTGCTTTAGTCCCCAGGGCTATCTGGCTGGCTTTATATTTCTGTCTTTTTTTTTTTTTTCTTAAAGATTGATTGATTGATTGATCTGCTACAGTGTTTTACTACACAGCTCAGACTCCTAGTGATCCTCCTGTCTCATCCTCTCCAGTGCTGTTTTTACAAGCATGCACTACCACTCCTAGTTTCAGTGGCCAGCCCAGCATGGAGCCTGCATTGCATGTGGTACGGGGCATCAAACCCAGGCCCTTGCACTTGCTAGATGCATGCTAAGAATGTTGAGGGCCAGCAAGATGGTTCAGTGGTCTAAAGCACCTGCTTAAGAAAGCTTAGGCAACCACAGGGACCACTGTTCAATCCCTGGTATCACATGCCATGCCAACCCCTCCACACCCAGGGTAGGCTGAGTCAGCCATAAAACATAAAACAGCCTCTGTCTCTGTTTCTTCTCTGGACGCTAGCTTGATGAGTTTTTCTAAGCCCTTTCTTTCTTTCTTTCTTTCTTTCACAGTACTGGGGATTGAACTCAGGACCCTGCACTTGCCAGGCAAATACTTATTCTACTGAGCTATCTCCTCAGCCCTTCTAGGTCATCTTAACCCAAGATACAAACAAACCTGCCTCCCTCATCTCCAAGATTTTATTTAACTCCTCCTCTTCAGTGAGGCTGCCCCAGGTTATCTCACCTAAACTAATGACACTCCTTTTCCCAATGCACACTCTCACTTACTGCACTTCTTTCACTCTTTCTTTTTCTCCTTGGGTTATTTCACCTTAAAATATACTCTATATTTTTTTAATAATCTTACTCATTTTTCTAAAACTGCTATTTCCCTACTCATATGTAAACTCCATAGAGTAAGATTATTTATTTATTTATTGTTTCCCATAGTTTTGGTTTTGCTTTATCCTTAACAAGAGAAATTGCACAATTAGAATGCTTGTTGAATTTTTATTATGTAGAAAAGTTCATTCTTTTGTGATTTTAACAATAATAAACAGATATATAAATATATTTTCTAGGGCCTATCTATAAAGAGAATTTTTATAGCTCTTCTATGAAGAATGTTTCTACGGTATTTGTCAGCTTTTCTATAGAATAGAGATTCATGGCAAAAATTCTCATGTATGTTATTGCTAAAAGGAGACAAAGCTGGGGAGGTAGCTCAGTGGCATAAGCGCCAGCCTGGTAAGCATGCAGTCCTGGGTTTAATCCCTGGTGAAAAAAAAAAAAAGAAAAGAAAGAAAGAAAGAAAAAAAGACTTCCTTAAAAGCAAAGAAAAAAGTATGCATTTTCTTCACTCACTTCAAAAATTGAATCAGTCTTTAAAATTTTTGTGTTATGTAACATTTATCATAGTTATAGTTAATTAATATTTCATGCATTTTTTAATGATCTATTTTTCTAATACAAACCTGATGAGAGAGAGAGAGAGGGGACATGCTTCTTTTGCTCTGGGTGAATGAAAGAATGAATATGCCTTCTTGTTCAAGCAGCTCTGGATAAATGGGATTAGAAATATAAGCCGAGAAGGAGCATGCTAAGAGATTATGCTAGGCATTATGAGTTTTATTCTTGCTCTCACTACAAGCCAGGGGGGGAAAAAACAGTAATTAAAATCAGTCTAAAAATTTCCTCTCATCCTGAAAAGCATCAGAATCTTATCTTTTGAGAAAGGGGAAACATGTTCTATACTCCCATGAGGTAGCTGTTGCTTACAGCCAAAGGGGAATAACCTTGCAGGGTGGATCCCTGGTCATGGATATTTCCCCAACAGTGAAAAGAGTCTAAATAGTTCCTAGAGTCTTCACTTAAATTTTTGCAACTTCCTTAGAAACTATCGACTATTTAAAAATTTGATCCAAGTACGGATATCACAAATTATTGTGAAATCTAAAAAAGCAGAGTACACATTGCATGAAAATTAGACAGCCTTTGGGAAGAGTTCCCACTGGTGTTGGGCTCTGGGTGGGAGAGAGATTTTCTCTCCTGATTATTCACTTCTTGCTCTAATAGCGCGATGCAAGTGTTTTCCTTCTACTGTGCTGAATGCCAGATGGTAGGAACTTATGAGGAAGAAACTATTTGTGAATAACCATGCAGCCTTTTGATAGCCAGCTTTCGCAGCGATCAACTCAACTTCTTGCTTCTCTCCACCTACGGCAACATGGCTGCTACGGCGAGTGGGAGGGCTAGCTGCAAGCGGGCTCAGGTTTGGAAATCTCCCTTGGTGGAAATCCACTCAGCCCAGGATGGGCTCCAAGGGAAACTTCTGGCTACTGCTCAGGTGGTTAAATATGGTGCCCGAGCAATTTTCTCAGCAAGGATTTGCCACAAACTCCTCAAGAATTTTTAGCTACAGCGGATTATGCTGACATTTTTCTTTTCACTGTTTTCATGAGTTTTGAATATTGAAACAGATTTTTCTGGGGATAATGGAAAGCAGACTTGGGAAACACTTTATTTTTTTTTTTAAATCTAGATCAGATCTAGTTTTGATGTAGGACTAACAATACAAATATAATGAAACAGGCAAATGAGATTATACAAGGCTTTGTTGACAGCCTCTGAAATATTTTCACTTTAAAATGATTTACTTGAATATAATGTTTGCCTTTTGAGGGTCTAGTCACTTCCAAATGTTCCTCAGTAAAATGTTTGTCCATTATTTGCATTATTATTGCATTTTAATTATTTAATCACTTGAAGAACGTGCCATCAATGTCTATCATAACATCGTCTTCATTATTATAACTATGTATTAGAATGAAATGAGCAAAAATCACTGGAATTATAGCCAGACCACAGGAAATGTGGGTTCAGGCTCTTTCTGAAATCACATCTGTATTCAGAAAGCAAGACTGTGACATCCCAGGACTAGTCCAAGCACCCTACCAAACAACACTGTGGCTTAGGAGCTATTATCACCAATCTCATTTTTCCTATGGTCTCCCATTATGACTGTGAGCCACATGGGGGAGAGGGGCCTGGACTGAGAGGTGATATAAAGGATGGAGATCTTAAGCAAGGATGAACTGGAATTGAATAACTTCTCAAAGTGACAAGTAAAACTCACTATGAGCAGAAGCACATTCCTGACTTACTTTAGGCTTCATTACTTGTAAGTTGTATATGTATTTACTGGTGGAAAATTATATTACACTCCCTCCCAAACATTAATAAGTGGTTCAAATAGACAGTGCTGTTTTTTCCTTTACAACGTGAAACTTGTGTATGGAAACAATTAGATTCTTTTAGTCACAAGGAAATCTTGTGTGATGCTAATGCCCAATCTGTTCCCTAAAATGACGAGCAAAGGTGAATCCACTTTCTATAAGAAATACAAATACCTTGATAACTGCAAATATCTACATTTTTGTACACTATTTGGGGTAGAACCCAGAGCCTTTCATGCACTCCCAAGTCCTATACGACTGAACTAAATCCCAGGACCAGGAATTCTTTCCATGTGATTTTAGGACTAGTAAATAGTAATAATAACAACTCCAAAGATAACAATGGTATTTGGTGAAATACCTAATGGACACTAGGCCCTGTGTGCACATCTCATTTACACCTATTTGTTCATCCAGTAGCCACACAATATTTGAAATTATTAGCTAAAATCAATAGATAAGAAAAATGAGAAGCACTAGACCAGAAAAAAAAAAAATCGAATCTCTGTCATTAACTATGTACCTTATAACACAAATTTACTGTAGGAATACATAGCAAGCTGCCAAATTAGGAAATCAAAGTATTATTTGCTTAAAAGTAAAACTGGGATATTCATTTTCTAGCAGTCTCAGTTTCTTACTCAGTTTCCAGTGTCAGTTTTAAAATAACATTGCCAATTTTTAACTAGATTCTGAAAAAATGCCTCATGGCATCGATCTAGAATATCAGGGGCTAGCAACAGTGAGCCTTCTTCAGAGCTTGCTGGAAATGCAGATTCTTGGTCCCATCCAGAAGCAAACATTCAGAATCTTGCTGTGTCAGCCTTTGTGTTGTCAGACTGAAATTTCTGACCCCTGAGACTTCAAAGATGAGACATTTCTTTGGCTTATGATTTCGGAGGATTTGGTCCAGTGCCGTTGGTGGGCTCCACAGCAGCAATGACATGGTGAAAAGAAAGAGGGAATGAAGGCTGCCGAGTCCGTGCCAGCCAGGAGGTAGAGTGCAGTGGGAGGAGCCGGCCCCAAGGAATCACTCGTCCAGGTCACACCCTAGTAACGGCCCCCAGTGACTACTTCCTACCTCTTGAAAAGACATTCAGCTGTGAACTCGCCACTGCATTAATCCATGATGAATACAGCAGCCCTACACTCCAATCACTTTCCAAAATGCCACATCTGTACACATGAGCCTCAGGGAGTGAGGATGGTAGTTGTGGATGCAAACTGCATTTTACAAAAATCTCCAGATCCATGTCCACCTTATAATTCAAGACTGGATGCTCTGATGGGTTCCCAGAAAGGCTGGCCCTTCTTACCCTCAGCTTGATCGGTTGCAACAGTATGGATGTGTTTTTTCACTTGTACACACACATGATGGAACCTCAGTTTCCAGTTAGGATAAGGAACTCAGTCTTGGGTGCACTGTCTTCAGAAGTGACAAGTGCTGGTCTCTGTCTGGGGTGTGTTGGTTCCTGCAGGAAAGGGGTGGGATGCCTGAGGCTGTGCTCTGTCTGCGTGGCCTGCTCCTCACATAAACTCGTTCCATTGTTACCTCTCTGCTATGCTACAGATTTCCTCACCAGGACACTGTATTCACCCTTTTGGAATCCTCCAAGTATGAAACTCAGGAGAAAAAAAAAAAAAGTTTTCTTTTCAGAGTACTTAACCTTTAGTATTTTACTATAGCAACTAATACAAATTGAAGTCCTTATAATTCAAATTTTCATATTTCCCCACACCAAACTCTCCTTAGGATGGCAAGGCCTACTCATACTTCAGAGGACTTTGGTACAGATGGCTTTTCTTAGGCTGTACCTTTCCACCTTTCGTTCACATACCAAATCCTACTCTTTGAGGATTATCTCAGAATTGTAAAATTCGCAGAATTATACTTCTTCCAATGTGCATTGTATTACTGCTCATTGAAGTATCACTCTGTTTTTATTCTCTGTAATTTCCCCATGCAAGCTTTGATTCACAAACAGGCAGTATACTCAAGAAAGTCTGGGTAATGCCAAAGCCAAGAAATGCACCCTTAAGACCTCTGGGTGGGTTCATCTAGCTTGCTTTTTCCACTTCTTTCTGTCCAGACTTTTGCATATGAAAACCAGTCACTCTATGTCTATATTAGTCACTAATCTGCAATGCCCTGAACCTAAAGCATTACATGATACAATCAAATGAGAGTTTTTCAAGCTGATAACTTACTCAAGACTCAATATCACTAAATGTATTTCTATTTTTATTCTCCTAAAATTTATACTAATATTTTCCATGGATCAATCATAACTGGTGGTCAGAAGGCAAGGAGACCCATTCCGGGTGGGGAAATAGCCATTTGGATGTATGATTTGAAGGGCAGAGGTATTAAGTTTCACTGATTCTCTGTTGCCATTTTAAGTAACTTAATACACTTTAAATATTTCAACTAACTTCCCCAGTTTCTTGCTTCTCAATGATATCAGCCAGATCCAAATTCAAGAAACAGTAGCTGTGGTATATGAAGCAGTTCTGTCTTTTGAGTTACTTTTTATCCAACACTTCACAATCTTCCTTTATGAAAAAAATAAAGCCAGTGATTGCACACATGCAAATTAAAGGAGTAGCCATGATTATATTTCTGACTAATTTTATTTTATTTATATTTATTAATTTATTTTTTATTATGGCCAGCTCAGTCTGCCCTGGGGGAGGAATTGGGCAGTATGCGGTGCTGGGGATTGAACCTCGGTCCCTTGTGGTTGCCTAAGCTTTCCTAATCATCTTTCTAGCCCTTTATGATTAATTTTAAATTCCCAATAAATATCTTAAATTTGTTAACCCTAAAAGGTAATTACTCAATTTTTCCAATGAAGACAATTTCATATTAGGTGCACTCTATAAAACCCTAAAGTCAGAGTTTGAATGTTGTCTTAGGCACTTTCTTGTCACTGAGACACAAAACAAAGCCTGACATCTGAAACTAATGGGAGGAAAGGTTCATTTTGGCTCAAGTTTTAGCCTGTGACTGGCTGGGTGCAGAGAAGAAACACAACTGTGGAAAATCTGCTCAATTCATGGCAGCCTGAAAGTGGATGGAAAGGGAAAGTCAGGCAGGAAAGCCAACGCATCCAGGTCACTCCCCTCATGACCCGCCTCTTCCCAGCAGACTCTGCCCCTTAGTATCAAGTGTTCATTCTTCTCACCTCTTGCACAAGCATCTGCCTTGGAAGGAGACAGTCAGTTGTAAAACAACAGATATTTTATATTTTACATTTTGCTATGGTTTGTGTCTAGTTGTCCCCTCAAAGTCTCATGTAAGCATGGGGTAGACTTTTGGAGTTTGTGATTAACTCATGATCCACTGGGATTATGGGTGTGAGTACTGCTGGGATTATGGATGTGAGTACTATACCCATCCTGGGGCAGAGAGCCTCAGTGCAACTTACGGGAGACAGACCTCCTCTCTGTTGCCATTGTTGCTGCCGCTCCTAGCCATTTGCTCTCTGCTCTTAGCTACCACCCTAAAAGGTTGCTCTCTGCCACAGGACACTCTGCGTTGGAGCCAGCTGAGTCGGGGCTGAATCCTCCAATAACTCTGAGCTAAATAAGATTTTCCTTCCTTTACTTCGTGCATCAAGTATTTGTCCCAACAATGACAGAAGAGTAACTGAGACAGATTTAATGGGTATGCATGTAAAATAACAGAATATTCAGTTAGTTGTGGCATTTTATATGGCAAGATCCTTACAGACAGTATCTAAGTGCCACTGTTTAAGAGTGAAGAATGTTTGGACACACTGGGATGGAAATTTTACCATCTACCTGGGCAACTTAGTGAGACCCTATCTGAAAATAAGAAATAACAGAGCTGAGAATGTAGCACAGTGCCAAACTCTGAGCTCAGTTCCTGGTGTTATAAAAAAGAAAAAGAAAAAAGAAAAATATTTGTTATATACCTATCCAATAAGACACTTATCAAGAGAAGATGACACGCCCAGACTCAGCCTAAATATAACTAGAAGGAGGATATTTATAACATATCCTGATAAATACCAGCTCCTCACTCTGAGAAGTAGGTGCCTGGAACACACAGCTTCCTTAGAGCATAATAAACTGAGGTTCTACTGGAAAAGGTCAGTGGGGGCTATGAAGTAAGCAGATACTGTACCTTGGACCAATGTTGCCGGAAAAATGCAGCTCCATAGTTGGGTCACAAAAACGTACTTACATGATCTCCCTGTAGGTCGCACTAAAAAGCATGTTGCTGATCCAAAATACTAACTGGGGAATCTGTATTAAATTTCTCTGAAATATACTTAGATTTAGACTGAGTGTGTGTGTGTGTGTGTGTGTGTGTGTGTGTGTGTGTGTATTCTTGGGAATACATGTTTGGAGTTTTACTAAACAGAAACTTTTTAGGTTTAAAAAAACGTAGTGCCAGAGAGTTGACAACCAAAGATGCAGTAAGAGTCATTTACCCAGAATTCAGTCCTCAAGATGGTGTGTTGACAGTTTGGAAATCCTTGTTATGCGGTCCTGACGATCTAGCACCTCTGGCTACTTGCAGCTTATTGAGTTTGGACCAACCTGAGAAATAAGTTCAGACACAGTAAGACCAGGTTGCAACAGAAAAAAGAGGACTTAAATTGGTTTTTTAATTAATCCCTGTATCCATTCATCCATACGATCAAGTGCCTTTGGTTTCCTAATATGTAGTAAGCAAAGAGAATCCTCACCATGGAGGAGTTTAAATTTTACGGAGAAAAATAAGCCAATTGTAAGTGGTAAAATTCTGCTATAATGAAGCTTCTCTTTGGGTAATAGAAGCCAAAGGACGTACTTGCTTCTGCCTGCCCTGTGGTTTTAAGTGTACTCTTTGTACCCAGTATGTTTAAAACTATAAGCAGATACATGAGAGTGAAGAAAAGCCCAAGCACAGGTTTCCAAGCCATCTTCTCTTTAGTATTCAAATCCAAATGTATGTGAAAGGAAATTTAGTCCATATGTTTCTCGACCATTCATACTTAAACCAGCATAATTTGTTTTGTAAGAACTGTTCAGATCCAAAAAGCCTTGGGCTTTCTTATTTTATTTCATTGCATTTTATTTTATTTTGTCAACAGAAAGTGGATTGAAGCAAGAGACAATGACCTCTGATAGCAAAGAAGTAAAGAAAGTCCCATTAGGATGAATCCATGAAATTCAAATGGCCTGTGATTTTGGCACGCTCTTCAACAACCTGGAACACGTTGACGGTGGTGCAATAGCATGCTTCTCTTCCAGGTAATGGCCCTTCATCAAATATCCTGCTGGGGGATATTTGGATTATATGTACCCCAATTATATCTTCTTGGTGTGTTCCTAACGAGGCAACCATCTGAACACGGAGGAAACTGAAATGCTAGTTCAGTCTTAACCCATCCATCAAGCCTTTTGGAAAATTGGAAAACTGGTCTTTCCCTACTTGTAAATGCTATCCCTAATGCCTCCAAACAACTGTTACAGAGTTTTCTTTGGGATTTAACTAAGATTCCTGGGGGTTTATGATACTGGCTGCCAGATTGTTAGAATGCATTAATGTTTATAGTGATTATGATTACAAGAACTAATAATAAATAGTTGCATATACCTGGAACACAGCCCAAATCCTACTGTTTCACAAGTAAGAAAGATTCCATGTAAAGCTAGCCCTCTTTGGAAAGCTGCACACAGGAAAATCTGAGATCAGTCTAGACCCACAGAACAGCCTATTACATGCCAAAAGCAGAATAATCAAATTCTCCCCAGACCTCCTGCAATACTTTCGAAAATGAGAAAAGAAAAATGGCTATCTTAATTATATCTTTTCATTACTACCAATTTAGATAGATTGACTACATTAAAATATGGCTTTTGTGATTGTGTTAAGAACAGTCAATTCAAAGAATCAGCTGCAGACAGACTACTTCATAAATACTACTGTCAGTGTCTTGAGTAAATCCTATGTCCCTTACCACCCAAAAGGCTGACCCACAGCCAGAGCTGTTCACACTGTACTCTGTGGAAGGATGGGTAGTAGTGCCAGCGCTTCTTAGTGCTCAAAAGGTCTCTTGCTGGCTAATGAGGCCAAGGTCGAGACCTAATTCATTGTGGGCCAGTTACCTCTTCTGAACTCCTGGCCACTCTCAGGATGAGATCAGTTGTCCCAGGAGTCAAGTTTTTCTTTTTACTCAGAAAGCATTTCCAGATATGTTGCTCCCATGACCAGCTTGTAGTCTTGCTGTGAGGGGCAAGTTTGCAGCTTAATCCCACTTCAAACCTGAAGTTTCTCTGCCTCTCTGGAACCTACGAACTCCAAATACTCTTCTTAAGCAACAACAGAAGATGCTGATTGCTTTGTTCCCAACAGAAGAAAATGTTTTCACACCTTTTGATGGCAATCTTAATACTCAGGTACCATTCAGGGTATCAGTTTCCCTTTGATGGTGCTTAGAAAAAGTTTCATTGTAAAGTAGTTCTCAGCGGGGAAGATAGGAAAGAAAGCAAAAGTTACATCAGAGTAGAAAACATGCTTCTCACAATCACCCAATCACTGAAAGAGGGTATAAAATCAAACCCTGAAAAATCTGGAAAGAGAGAGAGAGAAAGAGAGAGAGAGAGAGAGAGAGAGAGAGAGAGAGAGAGAGAGAGAGAGAGAGAGAGAGAGAGAGAGAGAGAGA
>PVJA010009206.1:0-39754 GCA_004027025.1 Myocastor coypus | reverse complement strand
TGTTTAATCTAAAATGTTTCCCTCCTGCCAAAGGATTGTGTGTCTACATGAAGTTTAAAGGCTTTTAAAGATAAGGTAGGCCAGTAAGCACTTGAGAGCCAATGAGAAAATTGCTTGTCAACCTGATCCGGAGTGATCTCCTGATAGCCAATCCCCAGCCCAAAGGAAACTCTAGCAGGATGCAGAGCTGGGGAGAGAGGGGTAGTCCCTGGAATAGATGATTGGCCAAAATCAGTGTGCAAATCTATAGAACAGTGGGAAAAAAATAAAATGTTCTACTTTGCTCACTTAATTTTAAACAATATACAACCCTTTACTAGGCTTAGACTGGAGGATTTTTGTCCTGCTTCTGTACCTGAGACCAGGCTCACCAGACCTGACTAATTATAGGTGTAGCTGCTTATACTTAGCCAAGATTTCTTCATACATGCTCTTGTGAGATCTACTATTGATAGTATGATTTTTGCTCTATATATCTGATATAAATAATATGCAATAAACTCTCCACATTAAAAGTGTTAATTTGATGAGTTTTTGACATATACATCTGTACATGTTTCCCACAATTTAAAGTATGAGCAGGGCTACAGATATGGCATAAGTGCCTGCCTGGCAAGCACTAGGTCCTGAGTTCAATTCCCAGAAGAGAATTGGGAGTGCAGCTTCTAGCTGCACATAGTCTGGGTTTAACCCCTAACAAGGCAAAAGGAAAAAAGGAAAAGAGAAAATAAACAACTGTCAAATTTTCACATGCCCTTTTGTATTTTCTTTGTTTCTTATTAATCCATCTTCCAAGCTACTACCAGTATGGGTTTTATCACTATAGATTTGTTTTTATTTTCAAAACATGTATGTAATTGGAATCACACAGCATATACTGTTTCTTGCTATGAAATGTTTCAGTGAGAATAATTATTTTGCAATGCATTCATATGGCTGCATATTAATAATTTGTTCTTTATAAATGATGAATTGCATCCCATCATAGAGACATACCATGATGTTTCTTTCTTTGTCTTTTTTTTTGTACAGGGTCTCACTACTGACTCATAGTAATCCTCCTGCTTGTACCTCCCAAGTGCTGGGATTACAGGCGTGCACCACCATGCCCAGACTCCATCGCCAGCTCAGCTTGCTCAAGAGTGAAGCAGGCATGGCAAGCCGGGACAGGAACTGAACCCTGGCCCCTGAGCTCCCCTATGCAAGGGCTTAATCCACTGAGCTATGCTGTAGGCCCTTCATGATGTTTTTAACTCACTGATTTCCTAACATTTAGATTTGCTCCTATTTTGGACTAATTTTTCTTTTTTTTTACTAGATACACACTTTCATTTCTTTTGAGTAATTCCTAGAAGTAGAATGGTTGAGTAATATGGTAGTAATGTGTGTATTTAACTTTTAAAGAAACTGCCAAACTATTTTGCAAAGTGATTATTTTATCTTATATTTTCAGTAAGATGTTTTTATTATCTTATATTTCTAGTAAGTTCTGAAACCTCAATTCACCCCAAATTCATTTTAATGTTATACAATCAATTTATTTTTACGTTTAGTTATTCCACTGGGTGTCTCATTTTCATCTATTTTGTGTATCCTTGTTGATGGTGTTGAACATTTCTGTTTGCTCCTTCTTTAGGGAAATGTATATTTATTTAAACCTTTTTTTTTAAAAGAAGGGATTGTTTTTCACCTTGGAGTTTTGAAAGTTATTTATATTTTCTATATGAGTCTCTTATGAAATCTATGACTTGCAATTATTTTCTGTCAATCTGTGGCATGCTTATCTTTTGATAGAGTCTTTAGTGAAGAAAAATATTTAATTTTGATGAAATTCAATATGCTAGATTGTTATTTTATAAATCACGTTTTTGGTGCTGTCTCTTAAAAAAAAATTGTTATTTAAAATTGTAATGATTTTCCCTATTTTCCTTCTCAGGATTAAACTACTTCATGAAATATGCACACATCTATGATCCCAGGCTGGGTTCTCTGTACATGGTCTGGGAGATACAGCTCTGCAACCTGGAACTTTATTTTATTTATTTATTTATTTGTTTATTATTATTATTATTATTATTATTATTATTATCATTATTATTATTTTGTCTTTTTGAGACAGGGTCTCACTAGGCAGTTCGGGCTGGCTTTGAGCTCGCTTTTGTAGCCCAGGCTGGTCTCGAACTCGCACTGATCCTCCTGCCTTAGCCTCTCGACTGCTGGGATTACAGGCACACGCCACCACGCCCCGCTCAGCCTGGAACTTTAAAAGTCTTGCTTTCTTTTAGAGATGAGCAACTTCGCCAAACTTCCTCCAGTTGCATGCATAGCTAACACTCCTCCTCTCCTCAGCTGAAAGGCATTGACAGACTACCCAGGTGCCCTGAGTAGAAAGAGCATGGAACCTAGCTTCCTTTCCACTGGCAAAAGGAAGGGGAACTGAAGATGGCTGGAAGAAAAGAAGTAAGCAGGAAGATTTACATCTCCTGTCTGTGCTCTCTGCAGCTCGGTACGTAAGAGACTCTTGCCAAACTACACATGGGAGATGGTGATTCGAGGCAGATAGGTCACTAGCTTTGAATACATCCTTCATTTTCTATTTTATCAAAATATATGGCCTCCTTTTATTTGTTGAGCAATGAGAAGATCAACCTAAGCTTACGGTCATAACTCTTAGGTAATCGGCTTGGCGAAGCAGGCAGGAAGTACGTCACAGATCCTGAGAGCTGTGAATCTTGGCAGACACTTCAGCTAAAAGGGCTGACTGCTCCTAACTAGGTGAACCCATGGTAAAGACTCGATAGTCATTCTGACAGCTGTCAGGGACACTTTTGCACCTGTGAGTCTCTTCTTTTCTGTTTATGGCACAAGCCACTTATGAATGCTTTGGTGCTAAAGGAAAATGGTTATTTTGGGAGTTAGTAAGCTCTCTTTGGTTTTCTACTGACTGGGGATCTGTAGTCTCCACCATCTGGCCCTTCTCTGAGGTCACTCAGCAATGCCATTTAGCAGAGACTCTTCACCATTTGGGATCATTTTAGATCTAGTGCATGTCATGCTGGGGCACCGTGTAGAGACTGTTTGAGAAATGATTCAGAGGAAGAAAACATTCTCTAAGTTTGTATTTTGTTGGATGGGAGTACTTATTTGTTTTGGTTTGCTCTGATATGATTTTGTTTGCTTTTTTATCTTTCTCATACTAGTACCATCTTTATTCTAGGATGACCATTAGGGTTCCAGAACTATCTAGAATTACATAAGCCATTTGGGATTTTAAGGTTTTCTGAGTCATCACTGTGAGCCAATATAGAGTTCAAGTTTCTGGAACCATTTGACAATTTTTAAAAATTAGAATTAAGATATTTTAAAAGGGCAGAGATACTCATGGTATATTGGAGGAGCTCTTTTGTAAACTGCTCAGGAATAAAAGTACTTGTGCTACCTTGCACCATCCTAGAATATTTAGTTACCTATGACTCACAAAAAAAGTGATTTTCTTATGATACAACATAGCTTACATGACTAAAAGCACACCCCATTTATATCTTTTCTCAAGATTTGTTGGAGTAACTTTGGCCAGGCTGACAGCCAGAGCCTCTTTCCTTGCTCTTTTATGGACTAATGATGAGGTACACTGACAGCCTTCTGTAGACCCTGACCGTGCCTCTCCTTGGATGTCACTGATGCACTGGGGCTCACATTTTCCCTCATTTTGGCTAACCAGTCTTTGATTCATTCTACATCAATTGTTTCAAAATATTTGTCAAACCTTCTGTTTGGTGGAAACTGACGTTTCTCTTCTGCCACTTTCATTCCTTAACGAGAAAAATGGAGGAATTTGACCACAGATGGCTTCATTCTGTGTTTTTCTCAGTGGGGAATAGTGTTCTTAAACCAGATTCTTAGTCTCATGCTAGAGGTCTTAGGCAGTGTAGCTAGGATAAGATGTATAAACTTCTGACCAGCTATCTCTAAATTTTAACACAGTAAAAAATGTCACATGACTTGGAGAAAAAGCTTTCAAATTGACTAAAATCTATAAGTTAAAGCAGAAATAGTTCTTTAGGAAATCTAAACTAAGATAAACTGAAAAAGCACTCTTATGTGAGATGAGTACTTTTCACATTGCTCCAACCAGGAATTCTACCATCAGACAGGCAGATTCAGTGCTTAAGGTTCTAGAAGGAAATTAATGACACTTGTGTAACCTTTATAAGATTATAAATCACAAATTTAAATCTTTATTTTATGTGTTTTGGTGTGCATGTATGTATCATATGTAAAATACACATGCACTTGTGTTTGGATATCGTTTATGTGGTACCAGATTAGTTTTAAAGTAATACTCAGTGACAAAGAAAGCATCAACTCACTTTTGGTTCCTATGACATAAGAAAATATCTTAAAAGAAGTAAAAGGGCTGGTGAGATAGTTCAGCAGAACAGGCACCTGCTGAGGCAAGCTCTGGGACCAGGATTCATCCCCTGTCCCATACACTGCACTGGCCTGCTCCCCACTCCCCTCTGTATGCTGAGCCAGTGACCAAGTCTGGGTGTGGGAGCACAAGACTGTAATCCCAGTGCTGGGGAGGCTGAAAACAGCAGGATCACTATGAGTCTGAGCTATGTAGTGAGACCTTGCACCAAATAAATAAATTAAAAAAAAAACTTCACATACATAAATAAAAAAAATTAAAAAAGAAGTAAAGTGTTGTCCTCAAAACAGTTATCACACATATTGCCTGTATTAGCGAATCAGAATTTTGGGAGTATGCGAGTTTCACAACAGTTATGAAAATAACAAAGAACAAAAAGGAAATTTAAGTAAATAAGTTTATTAGGGTCTTAAAGACTTTGTGAGTCAGAGTCAGCTGAACATTGAGATAGTGTGAAACACATTAATGTAACAATGGCTGAACGTTCTTTTACTTCAGAGTTCTAATTGTGTAGCCTCTCAAAAATATCGTGAAGCTGTGGTCACTGCAAAGGCCATTTTCAGGATTAGAAGAAGTGGTATGAAGAAGCAGCATGTCACTAGTGCCAAGCATTGGATAAATGTAGTAGTACATAGTGTCTAAGCTCCCGACTATCCCAAGAAAACAACAGAAATCACAAGGTGTCTTGTTGACGAGCAGCAGGTAAGGCCCAGATCAGCCCAGTGCCTATCCTTGTGAGGATCTCCATGTTAAGAGCACATCAGTATCAGGGCTGGCTTGTTCCAAATGCTCTCAGGTCTAGCTTGTGGCCAAGGTCGATTCATAGATACTCACAGTTTCTGTTTGGTCATTCTCTTCAGAAGTTGACTTGGGTAACAGACTTCCCCTAAGATTTATTACAGTAGAGCAGTGAGAGCAGTTTTAAACTTTATTAGACATTATCTAATAAAAGTCCATCTGTGCACTTCCTTCCTAAGTCTGTGAGAAGAAATAGACAGTTTTGTCTCATGCATTAACTTGTGTCTGAGTAAACACTGTCCAGCCATGCTCAGTTTTCTTCCTAATTTCCTGGGTCCACACTTAAAAGGGTGTTAAGGATCTCAATTCCAGAATGACAAGCCAGGAGGCACTGAGGTGGGACTCAGGTTTCCTACTGTAGTTTGTGGTTCTTTCCAGATCTTTTGAGTGTTATATCCATAATTGGTAAATGTCCTTTTCTAGTCTTCTGAGTGGATCTACTTATGAGTATTCTGACTATCCAGAATAATTTGCTTTTGGTAACATGAAAACTTCATTTGCAAACAATTCATTGTGATCAGTGTAAACATTCAAGTTCCAAACCTTGAAAGGTTTTCTTAAATAGCTTAAATAGCATTCTGTTGTGGCACATGCAGATGCAGTTTCCAGGTATCAGCAACAAGTCTTCTTTAGCAAAGAAAAATTATTTGGGAATGTTATCTTGTATTTGTCAGGTATTTTAGATTTTGAGGGCAGTAATGCAGAAATAATTTTTAGAATTTCATCTAATTTTTGAATTAGATGACTATGTAAGTAAAATATCTGAACTATTAATAATTAAGTTAAAATAATAAAATCATTTGCTAAGAATAAGTTTACATGTTCTTTCCTTCTTAAAATTCGTGAATGGTAATATGCTTACTTGTGTCTATTAAACATATGTCGTAGATCTCTGTATGTATACAGAATTGCATAATATTGATATAAAGTCAGGAGATATCTGATCCTTTAAAAATTATCGAAGCAGCTATTTTATAGAACAATAAATACCTGAGAATGGAAACTTGTTAAACTAGAGTTCAAATTAAATTTAGCTTTAAACAAAAGATCTCAAACTGATTAAGAGTTGCATCTGTTCATTGTTTTAAGATATTCTGAAGTTAACAATTTATATAAGCACAGTTCATTTAATATAATAGTTGATGTTAAGGAAAAAAAAATCTTTTGCTGTCAAGGGTTAATAACTATGATTTAACTGGATGGTTAATGAATTTTATGAAATGCTAAAGGCTTGCTTCCTTCTCAGTAATAAACTGCTATTCTTTTGCTACTTAGTCTTTGCTTAAATTAATGTGCATTTAAAAAATCATTTTGGGGGCTGAGGAGATAGCTCCATGGCACAAGTGCCTGCCTGGCAAGTACAAGGTCATAAGTTTGAACCCCAGTCCCGCCAAAAAAAATTAAAAAAAAAATCATTTTGTTTTGTACAGAAGAGTCTTGCAATTTTTGAAAACAAGTATTTTGTTTCCCAAATATGTTATGTGTTCTTTTCTAGGACAATAATTACACGTACATAGAGTACACAGATGTCAATTTATACAGTAAGTTTTGAAACTACCAGTAACCACTGTATGGAGTAGGATAAATTTATAATTTCATAAAAGTTATACTTTGCTGTAATTTGATTGTATATGTTAATAGTATTATTTTTAAGTAGAACATTTCTAATTAGAGAATTAATTGGTTCTAAGGAAATGTTTTAAAAATGAATTAAAATGGCCGGGCGTGGTGGCTCACGCCTGTAATCCCAGCACTCGGGAGGCTGAGGCAGGAGGATTGGTGTGAGTTCGAGACCAGCCTGGGCTACAAAAGTGAGCTCAGGACCAGCCTCAACTGCATAGCGAGACCCTGTCTCAAAAAGACAAAAAAAAAAAAAAAAAAAAAGAATTAAAATGCAAAACATAGGGATAATCTTTACTTAAATCAAGACTTAGGATATTGATCTGTTTTTAATAATATATGCAAAAAAGCTTTAAGGAGAGATTTTATATTTATAAAAATCATTTTTTATGTTCAGTACTTTCTTGGTCAGCTTAAAATGTTTTGAAAAATGATTTGTAAAAAGTTCATATTTACTATATATTTGTTTAAAGTTTGGTTTTATAATTCTGGTTATATTAACTATTATTATATGTGATTTGTCATAGTTTTGTAAAAGTGTAATTGTCCTACATAATATAATGCAATCAGTCATAACTATTATCTTAATATGCTATATATTATTTTTGCTAAATTGTTGCCTTCTGTTTTGCTTATATTTATATAAATAGCAAATTTCATCTTCCTCTTGGTGGATAGGAGACAGTCAAGCTTAGAAATGTTTGTTCTTAGTAAAATAAACAACAATTCTTTTCCAGTATATTCAAAATGTTTACAGTTCTGTATGTGTACCTAAGAAATCTTAAACATGTTATTAAACTGTAATTCTTGATCTTACTTTTAGTAAATCGTGTGCTTTCTCCAAAATGATGTTTGATATTGGTTTACAGGAAGAGGGAATGCTTAGTTATGTGCTTGGACTACTTCACTGTACAGACTGGATTCACTTTGCTCTTATTAACTTATTTTATTCCAGCTGTTGACTTGCTCATAAGTCTCTATATCGCTCATGTTTGGCAAGGAAGGCTTTTGACTGTGGGTCTACTCTGTCCCATGCCCTTCAGTATGGGATATGATCTGTGTGGCCATCACCAGGGAAAGCTACCTCAGCACTGGCACTGGAAAACAAAGCTGGAGATTGTTAATTGGCAGCACCTTCACAAAAGAAGAGAATATATTCTAGGACCAGGGGAAGCACCTGAACATCAAAGCCACCTGTGTATGAACACTATCAAAATCCACAAAGCTGCAGCACAGGTTATGAAAGGGTGTTCTTATGTATGACTACCTAAAAGCAAAAGGCTCCTCAGACAACTGTAGTGGTTAGATAGCCGCTCCCCTTTCCCGTGTGGCTTTCTTTTGTAGTTAACTTCATAATTTTTAGTGATACTTTTTCAGGCTCACGCACCTGGCTTCTGTATGGTTGTGCTCCAGCTGCCCTTGATAGTGATGCAGGAAGGAAAAACTGATCTGGGGTGGATGATCTTCCCTAGGGAACCTCCAAATGATGTAGAGAAAACTAATCCCTAACCTGAAAAGTAACTGGGAGGAGTTCGTGTTCTCTAAAACAGAAGATTGAATTTTAGGACCAAATGGAGGTAATGAGCAGAACGTATTTATTGAGGGAAAGAAAGCTCCTGTCCAAGAGAGGGGCAGGAGGGGTTCCTGAATGAGTTGTCCCCTGGGAAGCTGTCTCTTCCAGGGATTTTTATAGAGGAAAACCATATGGTGAGGTGGGTCTAAGGTTGTGGAGAAGACGTGAGAACTGGCTTAGGTGGGTACAAGGAGGGACAAAATTGTGGTCAACCTATGAGATAACAAGCACCATTGATCAGGTAAAATTGATTAAAATCAGTATCCATGGGAAAGCAAGTCATATAGCAGTGGGGGCAAGAATACAGAGCAAGGTTGATTCTTGTTGGGCTTGGGCTGGTGACTCTTTCTAGGCTCTTTCAAGATTATTGATACTTAGTGTATCAATCCCTGATGCCCACCCTTAAGGAAGTACTTAGTTGCCTTTGTTTACTCTTGGCTTGAGATCTGGCTCATGGCAGGGGAGTGTCTGTCTCTAGTTATAAAGTTCCCTTGTCTTCCATGTTGTCCTTCAGGGTCTGGCCCTGCCTGACTGCTTATAATATTTCTATCTAATTCAACTGCCTATGACATTAGGATCTATACAACAATTCAATGGGACACAGCCAAGCAAATGACGTGGTACTGAAAGACCACAAGATTGAGGGCTGAGATGAGCAAGTGGGAAATTGTAGCCAACATGGCAGAGCAGACTCTGAAATCTGAACTTTTTTCCTTTTAGTGCTAAGCAACTTCTCCATACTTCCTTCTGCTGAATGCATAACTGACATACCACCCCTTCTCAGCCCACACGAAAAGACAGAGTGTGCAGACATAGTACATGTAACAACACTAGTTACTAACACTAGTAACACTAGCTACTAACACTAGTGTACTAACACAGCCAAAGGAGCCTGGAACTCCATTTTCTTTCCATTAGAAGAGAAGACTGAGCTGAAAATGAGTAAAAGACAATAAGCAAGCCCAGAGATCTGCATCATCTCTCTGTAAGGAGGTGGAGATTTGCGGCAATGGGGCCACCTTCTTCTTAGAGCTAACTTCAAAGCTAACTTCACCTTTTTCCTGCTTTTTTTGCCAAAATATGTCCTCCTTTGGTTTGATCAGCAGTGAGCAGATAAATCTATTTGGATAAAAGTATAAATTGAAAGATATTTTTAAAATGCAGCTATGAATAGATATAATCTTTAACCAGAGAGAAAAAACATTTGACAAGAAGAAAATTGAGTAATTACTTGTACTGTGATAAGTTAAAAATGAAGGAAGAAAGTAAGAAGGAAGGAAAGGAAGAAAGGAAGGAAGAAAGAAAGAAAGAAAGAAAGAAAGAAGAGAATAAAGGAAGAAAGAAAAAAGAAAAACAAGCTTCTGATGCTTAGTTTGATAAAGTCTTACATAGTATTTGCTTCTTCATCTGAATCAACCTAACATGTATGAATTTAGAATTGCTTTAGGACTTTTGATTGGGTATGACTTGTGAAGCATGTCAGGGAAAAATGATTTTAATAATGGAAATTTTGGTATCTTTGAATCTTTTATAAGTATTGGCCTTTAAGAATCAGAGGATGAGGGCCTGCCACATAGCTCAGCAGACTAAAGTGCCTGCTTAGGTACAGCACAGCGACTGGGGTTTAATCCTTTGCGTGCCCCGCCTGCCCCACCTAGGGGAGCTCTGAGACATGTAGACTGGGCATGGTGCATGCCTGTAATTACAGAGCTTGTGAGGCTGAAAACAGGAAGAATCACTATGAGTCTGATCTATGTAGTTAGACTCTGTAATTCTGTAGACCGTGTCCTAAATACATTAAAAGATATGAGAGAGAGAGAGAGAGAGAGAGAGAGAGAGAGAGAGAGAGAGAGAGATGGAGGAGGAGCAGAAGGTGGTGAAAGGGTCAGACAGTATAACAGGAAGAAGGTGGCAGGAAGAAGCGGAGAGAAAGGAGACAAAAGGGAAGGGGATCAAAACAGTGCCATGTCAGGAAGTGTGTCAAGGCTGGGACAAATCATTGCTTTGTGGCTGTATGATCAGTGCCACAGTGATCTAGGTTTGGGGAAATATGAGGTGCGGAAGACAAAGGAAAATGTTGGGAACCCATATGGACTTTTAAGGCAAAACAGTATCTCTCCTACCTACAATTTGGACCTGCCCCTTCCGATAGCTCCTGGAGCACATCATACCTGAAGGAAAAGGTGCAATTTGACAAAAGCTGAGCAATAATCGACATCAGAAAGGAATAACTGTCTGTATTAGAAGATAGAGTAAAGGGCCTATGTTTACCCTCCTGCCTGAACACCTCTTCCATATTTCTCCAAATACCCTGATTTGATCTTTGTTATACTGCTCTTACAAAACAGGAATAAACTTTCTCTCTCTTTGCTTCAAAAAGAAAAGATTTTCCATTAAGTTGCCCATAAGAAAAGAAGGAAGAACAGTGGAAATAATCCTTATTCGGAATACCTCCCTGTAAATCCTTAAACAAAAACAAAAACTGTATCTATTCTATAGGTGAGCATAGACTTGTGTGTGTGTGTGTGTGTGTGTGTGTGTGTGTGTGTGTGTATAAATCTAGAACATGAAAATGACAAAGCCTAATGTATGGTAAATTAACCAAAACTAGAAATCTTTGACACAAATCTTGCTTTTTTGAAAATATGACTACCTACCTCATTTCGTCTACCATTTGAAAGTAACTAACATTTACTAAAAATTGAAATACTGTAGTATTTTCCCAAGTCTTTCATTTATGTGACTCCTATTCTATATAATTCGCAAAAGTTAGGTACTAATGATTTTGTCACTTTGCAGAGAAAAATCACAGAAATGCTTAGCCAATATATATCTTAATCAAGATCACATCATTTATAAAAGACTTGGAGCTGGAAAGATAGTTCAGTTGAATAAGCACTTGCTGGGCAAGCACAAGGGCCTGAGTTCAATCCCTGCTTCTGGGAAAAAAAAAAAAAAAAGAATGAAAGAAAAGACAGAAGAGATCTCAGCCCAACTTTTCTAGTTTCTAAAGCTTTGTCTTTGAACTATAACCCAGCCATAAAAGTTCAAATTATTCCAGAATAATGGAATTGACTTTCATTACAAAATTACTTCCTATAACTAGTGGAAATACCTTCATTACACAAAACTTCACCTTTGCCATTTCTTTTTGTAAGGGTTAAAATCTGTTCGAAGAAAGAAATAAAAAGCCAAAGATAAAAGGAAATCCAAAAGGATTGAAATGAATTCCATGAATTGTGGGATCAACACATAAATCAATAAAATCGTGCTGTACCAACGGGACTTTAATATATTCAGGAAATAGATGAATAAAACCACGCTGTAGCAAAGGAATTTTACTCTCAAACTTGAGAACAGATGAAGGGAGATGAGCTCTTATTTGCGCTAGTGATTCTGCTCATTTCCAGGTTATTGGAATGAATACCAGGCTTGTGAACCATGCTTGCATGCTGACTGTCACTAAGAATGTACAGCTTCTTGCAGGTCACACATTATCTCTGGGATTCTCTGTCCCATCTGGAAAATGAAAGCTGTAATTCAATGAGCCAGCATGGACATTCTGTAACAGGAGGTAAGATCATGGTGAGTTCACACTCAAGATTTATTATTTCTTTTTTATTTTTTAAGAAAAGAGTGCACGTTCTACATATTGTACACTAAACCAGCTACTTTTTTAAAAAATGAGGCCCTTTAAATCCCCTGAAGAAAGTGGAAATCTCCATTCACCTGGAGAGATACCTGGATTCCTGGGTAGTCTTTGTTGAGGCTCCCAGGATGTGTGGCTGAGCCCCTTTGTAGCCGCGCCTTTCGGGTGCCTGGAGGAGCTGGGAAGATCGTGTGGATCACCAAAATCCTTAGCTGAGCTGCGATCTAGAACTAGCAATCTGTGCTTAGCTCTTTGATGGCAAAGATAAATTTAAGGACAGCGCAACTCTCAGTGGGTGTTTTGTCTTTGTTGTGTTTTACTTGACATCTTGGTCAGCTGATGGCATATTTGTTTCTTTGAGACAATGTAATGAAAGAGTTTAGTGAATTGCTTTTCATTTCTCTCTTTCTGCTCATTCCATAATGCATCTATTATGGAAGCAGCGTGAGCAAGGCTGGCCTGTGGAACCAAACTGGAGAAGGCTGGCCTGATTTGGCAGCACCACAACCAGCAAAAATACAACCTCCTTTTTTCACCTCCCTTAACACAGGTAAATACAGACAGTAATCTTCCCCCCTCCCCTCCCCCTCACCCTGCTTCTCTTCATGTGAGCAAGAGCTGAACAGGACATGTTGGATATCTGAACACATGTCCAACAGAGGATTAGAGAGACTAAAGGTGCATTGGGAATTAAGCAACACGACATTTATATAACGACTGTTTATGACTTTGGGGGATAGAAAACAATAGCGAGAATTCTCAGCATAGGGCTGAGGTTTCCACTGCAGGATTCCCAGGACCATTAATGAAAAGCGTGTGGCTGAATCTTGTCACATCTGCTGAGAACTTAGCCTCAAGTGTTCTTATTATGCAAACTTTGGAAGCTCACAAACTGTGGCTCCTGTTAACATGCTCTTTTCTGGGTGCCAGTCCTTGTTCCCAATCATTTGGTCCTATGCGTTGTAGCATGCAGTTTTGCTTCGGTGTGGCTTCATTTCCTTAGGTTATTCCTGGGCCACAAGTGGGAAGAGGTAGAGGGACAAAAATAAGCGACTGGTGACTGCACTGCATTGAATCTACTGCCACTGGTATAGACCTCTTTCATAGAGAGACACTCTTAAATTGGTCTGTGAAGTGTGACACTTAAATTGTTATTATTTTCAGCATGGGAACTAGATCTGTCATGAGAACATAGGCTGTGTCAAAGAGTGCATCATACTGATGCATTTAGGGGACCCTCAGATTGTAGCTTTCTACAGAGCGTGGTCTATCTGGGAGCCTCCTTTTACAGCCTGGGGATGGAGCCCCAAATTACGCTGAGAGGCCCAGAGGATGGTGGTCATGCAATGGCTTACCTTGGTTCCATGTGCACTGAAAACAAAGAGCACTATTTAGCTCTTTCTCTTTCCCTTGAAGTCTGTATCTCCCATCTTCTGGATGCCTCAAGTTGCACTTCTCACGTGGGCACACCCAGGGGCAAACAATGGGGAAGGCCCTGCTCAATAGCACACCAAGCTGCAGAGAATTTAATCCTATCACTGACGCTGGGACCTGGCTCCCAAACAAGGAGAAATTCCCTCTCAGGATCTGAGATGCTTTTCTTCTCCCCAGTAAGTTCACCTCAGCCTCAGAAGTTATAGCCAAGGGTTTTCTTTGGTTTGGTTTGGTTTTTAGCATATATTAGGGCAATAATCAGAAGAGTCATTGTTCAAATGCAAAAGTGCTCTGAGATAGAGACCTTAAATTTTTTTTGTTTGTTTTAAAACCTATCATTTTAAATGTGATTCATGAAATTTGATGAAGAAATAGAAAGGTCCAGTTGCTCTTTTCTTTGCAAAATTTTCTCCCGATTCATGATCTGTCTCATAAAGTCAAAAAGAACAATACACATAGGAGAGACGGAAGCTTAAAAAAAGAGAGAGAATAAAAAGGAACGATAGGCCAGAACCCCAGTGAAAAATCTTATAAGCTGCCCAAAGAGCAAAGTCACAGTTGTGATTCTCTGGGTGAATTAAAAAAAGTGTCAGATTCTGAAAACATATTCCAACTTTCTAGGGAGAAGTTACTAAATACCCAACTACTCGATCATAGCCTTTACAAGTAAGTAGGGCTGAAGTATAGCTCAGTGGTAGAGAACTTGCCCAATGCGAAAGCCCCTCAGTTTCCTGGCACTATAAAAAGGAAAATACAAGAAAAATCCCATACGTCACTGTTGAAATATGCTTACATTATTGATATGCTTATTTGCTGACGTATGTTGGCAATCTTCAAGTTTTTCTCGTATTTCATGTACACTGCCTTCTTGGTTACAGTATATGATGGATACATATGAAAAAACGGTATCTTTGAGATTACTGTGAGGGTTAAAGTTAGGTCTAGAGTTATTTTTAGCAAAGTTTAGTGTGCATGTCAGTGATTTCCATGCATTCGGCTGAAGAAAGTGAAATGAGTTTAATTCATTCACCTGAGAATCATGTTGAAGAATCTGGAAGCTGCTAGAATCTTATGTTGAAATGGACCTGGAAGTAAGTATATCAAAACAAGTGATTTACTTTGGTAGATTTTGGAAAAACAAAACAATTAAAAGGTGGACTCTCCTAACTGTGCTAAACAGAAGAGCTATTCTTTTCCATTTGTAAATGAACTGATTGGCATCTATATGTAGTAATAACCTGCACAACTATGAACAATACACAAGGCTATTATTTACCAAATATTTATCAAGTCTTAGCTGAGAGTAAGACTTTCAAGAGTCCCAGTCCAATGTGTTTGGTGTTGAACTCAGACGGAGACCATAGTCCACACCGCAGCATCTTGCTGTAACTTTGGGCTTTCTGTAAATCCCAAGCTCAGCTGAGATTCTCCTTTTGTTTTCCCCTCAGTGAATTGATGAGTACAACTTGTAGCATGTGGAGCCATTTCTCTCACGTGAGTTATTCTAAGTGGGGGGGTGTGATTTGCAAATTCTGTCAAGTGAAACAGACGTTTCCAAAAGCTACTATGATTTTCAAACATATCTTCGTGTGTTAGAAGTGTCCTGCAGATGTTATACCGCCCCCACCAAAAGAAGCCCTGCAATGGCTGTAAATGAGAAAAATGGGGGAAAAAAAAACAAGCATGAAACTAGTCCTCTTGTTATTGTTCCAGAAAGGCAGGAAGGCCTTCCACCGTAGCCGCTTCTGTATCATCAGCCTCATCCCAAAGGCCAGCTCAATTGTCTTCAGATGGCCACACATTGTGAGCAGCTGTCTACTTAAGGGAGACCATTGCCGAAGCGACATTTGTAGACAAGATGACACCTGACGACCAGGACAAAACAAACAACTTTATGGCCCTGCCTGGCTCCTTTGGACTCCTCTTTGTCTTTGCTAGTACTAAGCCGGGGAAGCAGCAGTCTCCGCAGGGAGTTCTGAGTGGGTCTCTGAGCATTTGAAAATGAATAAGTGGCTATGTGGATTAAAAGGAAAATAAAGACACACCACTGTAAATGCCAGATGTACGGTTAGATGCACAATGTCACAGAGGACCACAGTTACACAATTTCATAAGAATGGATCCTTAATTCATTTCTTTTTAAATGGTAGAACACAATGGAACAGGGAAAATCCATTATAGCATGTATCAATCCGCCAGCAAGAAGAGAGTCGTAAAAGGAATGGAGTCAGTCACTTCCACGTAGCAGTGGACAGGCAGCCGCATCTCATGGGAAGGTGATAGAATCTTTCCCACAACCATATATATATATATATATATATATATATATATATATATATATAATGTATATATATATTTTTTCATTTATACATTTGGTACAGGATCTCACTACGCAGCTCAGACTCATAGTGAATCTCATGTTTTCAGCCTCCCCGATGCTGAGATTACAAGTGTGCCCCACCATGCCCAGACTTGGTGCCCGGCTCAACACATTCCAGGGGCGGGGCCAGCACTGATTGTGGGACCAGGATCAAATCCTGGTCCTTGAACTTGCCAAAGCAGGTGTATAGTCCACCGAGCTATCATGCGAATCTTTCTCTATATTAAATGAAGTTGCTTCCCAACAGATCTATGGGAGAGGAAACAAGCTATCAAAAATAGATGAAGTATATATTTTTCATACAAGCATTTCCTTCTGCAGTAAAAAGAATATACTACAAAATAAAAACTAAAAACAGTTTTTCTATCTTCTACATATTAAAGACCCCTCTGCAAGAGACATTCTTTACTTAGAGAATGAACTGATAATTTTGTCTCTGTGTTTGGCTGGTTTTGACTTGAGAGATATTTTCATTAATAGGTGAGGAAAGAAACTGAAAAGATTATGTTAATACTATCAATAAATTATGTGAGAGTTACTGCACACTGCTAAACTTCTTCAAAATCAGGAATGTCAAGAAAGCTATCATTTGATTTTTCCCCTTTTTAGTTTATTCTAGGGTATGCAGCACACTTAAAGAGTACACAGGAAAGCCTACATTTATCTTAGAAAGTTGAAATATTTACCACAACTGAAATGTGACATGGTCTGGAGTTTCCCTGAGCTTATCACTGTAGCCACTAGAAATGTAGCAGGTGCTATCCTAGATGTTTATATAGATTATCACAATTCTTTAAACACTCCTATGAGATATGCATGCATGTTTTTCTCATTTAACAGTTGAGGAAACCTTAAGCTTGCATAAATAAAAATCACAGTGCTTAGAGTTAAATGAGGACAGAATTCTCACCCCAGCTGCTAGAACCCAGGCCTCCCATGGAAGTCCACGGAGTTGCTTTTCCTCAATGTAGGGATCCCTCCATTTCTTAAAATAAGAATCTCTTTCTGCAAATAGGCATGCCAAATTTAGAAATAGGCTAACATACGAAGGCAAATCCATATCTAAATGAACCTTGATGTTTCAGAAGTTTGAAAAGTTTATACAAAGAAAGGATTGGAAGAAACAGTGATGATAATTACCAGCAAATAGAATTGAATAGCCAGTTTCACATGAGCTTTAGCTTTAACTAAGGGAGTCCTTCATTTTTCTTTGTGCCTTTCACTTTTTTCTGAAGTCCAGTATTTTTTGTATCTGCTTAACATAGGACAATGTAAAATCCAGAAAGCAAATAACCTTCCTTGTGTTATTAATAATGTGGATTGCTTGTTCACTTCAATATATGTCTGTTTCCCATAATTTAGTTTAGGACAAATGAATCCAGCAGTATGCATGTTCAACTGTGCAACAATTAATAACATATAAAGGCTAATTTAATAAATGCCTCTGAACCATTGCCACAGTACAAAACTGTCTGCAAATTTTATGTACAACAAGAGATCATTTATGAGCAAAACAAAACATGTCAGGTGCATATTATTTTACTAAAATAAGAATTTAGTTTGAATTTAAATGACATTTAATTTCATGCTTGACATATTCATATGTTATTTAAATTAAAGAGTTAAATAGAGGAAAGATAGTAGGAAATGGGGCGGCAGCCTTTTTTTTTGGAAAGAGGCGAGCAGCTCAGGTGAAGGGAGGTAGGGGATAGAAGGAAGAAGGGTGTAGGGAAATGGAACCAAAAGGATGTCAGTATATTTCATATATGCAGACAAATCAAAACAAATGTAAATACTAAGCATCCCACACATATATGAATTAATCATTTGCAAGATATTTCAGACATTTAGTTAAGCTCTAATGTTCTTATGAGCATCCCACGTTAGTATCTCTTAAAGTGATTCTCCACTTCATTCTCCTCTAGTCCAGATGTTACCTCATGGAAAAAATTCATTTCAGTTTTTTTTTTTTTTTGGATTAGACATCATACTATTCCTCAGTCAACTTTTTATAGAACTCTTTTATCTAATTTAAGTCTCTCTGACTATTTCTTTAGAACGTCCTGTCCTTTTCCTGAAGCAGTCCCAATCTTCCTCCTCCAAATCATTTCAAGATACCTCCTAATATTGACTTTCAATGTAACTTAAATCAGTATCCTCATGGTTATCTAATTATATTCAGATGCATCTTTTTTATGTTATGCATCTTTTTTGGTGTTTTTCAATGCAGTGGATGCTTTCCTAAGTTTACTGTTCGCCTGCAGCAAACCCTGCCCATCCTTTCACATGCAAGCAAAATCTCTCCCCCTACTGGAAAACACCTAAACAACCCTCACCCACTGCCACCTCCTTTTTTCCTGAACTGTGGTGGCATCAAGAGCCCACACCAGTTCTTTCCAGGACTTGACTTCCAGGGCAGAAGGATGAATTTTGTCTGAATTATATCAATTGTTCTCTGACTTTTTCTGTCACCTTAAACACCGTTATTAGGGCTTCCATGTCCCCAATCTCTCTTGTATTTGCTTCATGTAAGGATTTAATGATGATAAATTCAGATATTTAGTGACATACCTTTGGTGAAATTTCAGTAAAAAGTGTTAATATCACATACTGAGGGAGTGAACAATTTACCGATGTGTGCCTCCATTGTATTTCAAGTGTATACCCGCCATCTCGGAGGTCTTTGAAGACTGAAACTTCCTTGGACATCTTCTGCAAAGGGCACTGGATTATGAAAAATATGTTACAGAGTTCTGTTTTCTTTCTAAGGTCTATTCTGGTGACTATAAAATGTCATGATCTGTGCTTTGACTTTCTTAATTTAGGAGAAATAATTCATCCTTATTCATTAAAATAAAATAAAGGTAATGAAACTTGGCAAGGAGACCTATGTCTGTGTCTGTGAATCCCATGGGAAACCATACAAATCACAATAAGAGTGAAAAAGAAGTTATAATATAAGTTTTGGATTATTTCACTGTAGGAATCTAGTATAGAATAAGCTTGTAAAATTTATTTTCTGAATATTCCACAGAGATGCAGTGAGCATATGGGTCATGCAGTGCTCTGGGTACTAGGGGTGTATCAGTGGAAAAAGGCAAACACAAAGCCCTTTCCTTGGGGAGGCTTCATGCTAGCAGCAAAAGCTGCAAAGTGCACAACATAAATAATGAAAGCATGTAGCCCCCCAGATTTTAGTAAGAGGTATAGAGATGCACAGGGAAGGAGGAAGGTGCTGAGGGAAAGCACAAGCGATCTTAAGTAGAATGTTCAGGAAAGACCCCAAGGAGATGCCAGCACTGTAGTGTAAGACTCAACTTGACAAGGAAAAAAAGCAGTCAGTCCCAAGTAAGAGCACGTCTCACTAGGGGGACAAAGAAGGTGCAAAAGCTTTGATGCACGCTGTGCTGTATCTGTATCTATTGAGTAGGAAATGATAAAGGACATGTAGAAGAGGAAGTATCTGAAATGAAAACATGAAAGAAGATGAATCAGAATGTGTGGGAATCTCATGAATCATGTTAATCATGTCAATTTTTTAAAAAAATAGTACAGGGTCTACAGGGCCTTACTACACAGACAGATAGGACATGTAGTGATCCTGCTGTTTTCAGCCTCCCAAGCACTGGGATCATAGGCACCACCACACTCCATCTCACTAGCCATCACAGCACACTCCAGAGGTGAGACCAGCATGGAAATCTGGGGATCAAACCTCTGGCCCTGCACTATGTCTAAGCAGGTGCTTTAGCCAACACAATGTCACTTTCATCTAATTGATAGAGTAGAATTTCAGTGGAGGCATGATAGCCAAGGCAAGACACAAGGTAGATAAAAACATACAGTGAATATTTAAAATTGAAAATATTTATTACTATAAAAGACAAATGCCATCACTCCTGCTCAAATCATCCCCTCATCATCAAAAGGAAAGACAGGATTGTGAAAACATTGTTATGTGTCCTCATCTAATTCAATCACTGAATCTGGCTCTGTGTGACTTCTGGCTCCTCCCCAAAGTCAAAATGACCATGAATGGGAAAATTTTATATCATTTCAGGGCACCGAGGTTGCTAAAGGCAGTGCAACTAGAGATACTCATCAAAGAGGACTTCGAAAAATGCTTCAGAAAGTAGCAAGAGTGATTGGGTAATTGCATTCAAAGTGAGGGTGAAGATTTTGAGAAAGATAACTGGAAATATCCTTTATTTCGTCTTGGAGACTGTAGAAAACCCATCACATAGCCACGAACCATCCCTTTCCCAGAGTCCCACAGAACACATTAACAACAACAACAACAAAAAACTTTCTAGGGGAGCCCATGATGGCTCCTGTTTCAAATGTAGTCCATTAGTTCATTTTTTCTATGATCCATTTGGAAATTACAATGCTGTGAGAAGAAAATGGCATAAAAAAGAAGGGCTTGGACAATAGTACATTGTCTCATGGAGTGAGGTTGCTGAGCTGCAAGGGGAAAATAGGGGGCAAGAGAGAAGCACACTCCAGGGACCCCAGTTATTGTTGTTCTGCCTTCTACAGCAAAGACTCACTGCACTACAATATGAGAGAATCAATTCCCTTAATCAGAGTGGCAAAGCCAAGCTGTGTCAATATAGGATTCCTATTTTATCAGTCCTCATGCCCATGCTTTACAAAGTTTAAATTGGGAAAGGGCTGAAGAGAAGACAGGCTCCTTAATATGCATGAACATAAGGCTTGCCTGGGACCTGTACAATCTTGACTATCAGAGGTTGGAGACAAATGTCTAAAGAGTTAGAAGGAGAGCTGGGGACAAAATTTGTTAATTGTAATAAAATAAATATAATTAATAATATGAGCATGGAAGTTTGAGTTCTTGAGCACAATTGTCCACTACTGAGAAATCACTGACAGTACAATAAAAACAACACACATAAAAATAAATGGAGACCACTGGTTTACAATCTGGTGGGAAGGAAAAGAGCTTAGCAGTCATCATTCCATCTATTTTTATTTTAAAGGAAATAAAAAATAGTAACAAAATTTAGAAAGGATACAGAATTTCTCTAAACAAAATAATTGGAATCCAATGATAGTTATATTGAATAATATTCTCTTCAAATTATTTGTTTAGCTTATCATATATAAGCATGCAAAATTTGTTTTAAAAAAGGTTATAAGAAATTAAAAAGGAGCAAAAATTTAAGCATTAAATGCTCTTTTCAATAAATCAGCACAAATCGGCATTTTTCGTCTGTCTGTCTGTCTGTCTGTCTCTGTCACTGTCTCTGTCTCTCTCTCACTTTTGCCCTTTCCCTCACGCAGTTACTCCTTCACTTTGAGCAGATTTTTCCCTTTCACAGTATCTATTATATCTTTCAGATTTTATTTACTCATTCAGGTTCTTGCACGTGTAGGCCTGACTTATTTCGCTTATGATTATGGTCTCTAATTACATGCAATTACCTTTAAAAGTCCCAAGCTTATCTTTTTTATAGTTGTGCAATACTCCATTGTGTAAAAATGCCATATCTCTTTAATATATTCTTTAATTGTTAGACATTTGGTTGTTTCCAAGATTTAGATATGATAAATCATGCTGCTATAAACATCAGTCCATATATATTACTATGGAACGGTGTTGTCAGTGCTTCTGGAAAAAAAAGCCATGAAAGGTGTACCTGGGTAGAATGGGACCTCCAATCATAGCTTTTGAGGAGTCTCCACACTGATTTCCATAGAGGTTGTTCCAGTCTACACTCCCACCAACAGTAGCGAAGAGTTCCTTCTTCTCGACAGCTGTGCAGCATTTGCTGTTGGTTGACTTCTTTATGATAACCATTCTTTTGCAGGTGGGTTCAGCAGAACAAATTGAACATGCAATAAATCTTCTGAGATCATCAGAGAAGTCACAAAGAAAAATGACACCCCAAAATTGGAGAAACAGGTAGTGAGATGCAGAGTCTCACAACATAGATTTGAGAAAAAAGAAAATCACAAGTGGACACCACTGGGGGAGCCAGTTGTAGGACAAGAAAACGAAAGCTGTAACTGACAAACTGCTGAAGGCTTAAACAGTGTGGACAAGCTTGAGAGAAAAGAACAATGCTGTGCTCGTAGGGGACTCAGCATTTAGGATCCCAAATGTTTTGGTGTTGTTCCTTCAGGTGCTAGGTCAGGTATTAGCAGTGAACTTCAGACAGAAAATAAACCATCATAGCCTATAGAGTTTTATCAGTACTTTATCTCTTTAGGGAACAAGAAATACCTAACTCTAATCTCTTCAAGCCTTCTTTGAAGGGGAAGAAAAATGCAATATTTCAGTTCTCCCCAGTCATGCGATCGGTCTCTCCTAATAGATCAGAGGGCATGGAAAAGCACTGCTGAAGGCAGCAGTCAGAGTGCAAAGGCTCACCAACACGGAGGCCTAGTGATGTGTGGGGCTCAAAACCCAAATGGTGCCTCAAAACCTCATGTTATGAGAAGAGGCCTGCTCAGAAAGAGAGGACCACTGGGGGTCAAATCTGGAAGAGTGTCTTCTTTTCTGTAACTTTTTCTTCTTGCTGTGCTTCCGCCCTTGCACATAGTTTATCTAATAATTCTTTCAAATCCAAACTACAAGATTTACTAAAAAGTAGAAAACATGGTATGAAGAGTCTAAGGCATAAGAGCTAGGATTAGATATGGGAGATAAATTGTAATCATCAGAGCAGGAATTTAAGACAATTATAATTAGTTTTCTAGGGGATGTAATGGAAAATGTAGGCAACATAGAAGAGCAAATAGAGATCTAGGTAGAGAGGTGCATGCCTGTGGTCCCTAGGAGGCTGAGGTAAGAAGGTCATGAGCTCTAGCCCTGTCCAGATAATTTAGTGGCTTGGAGAGAAACACTGTCAAGGAAAGCAAGAGAAAGAACAAGAGCAGGAGCAAAAGAAAGAAATGAAGGAAGGAGGAGGGAGAGAGAGAGAGAGAGAGAGAGAGAGAGAGAGAGAGAGAGAGAGAGAGAGAGAGAGAAAGAGAAGCAAAGTGGATGTAGCTTAGTGCAAAGGATCTGGGTCCAATCATCAATATTGGGAAAGAAAAGAGAACATAGATGAAGTAAGTGCAGACATAGAAATTTAGGAAAGAGTCAAGAAGAAATATTAGGGATTAAATCCAAATGTAACAAACATTGGGAATACCTTTGATAAATTACTCTTATACTAGATACAGCCAGGAAAAGAAAATCTGGTTTGAAGATATGAAAACAGAAATTTTCAGCAGTGGAAAAAGAATGAGGGAAAAGAACAAAGATAGTACTAGAATATCCAAAACATGATGAAAAACTACAAAAGGCATAACATACATGGAGTAGAAATGCCAAAAGAAGAAAAGCAGAATAAAAACAGTATTTCAAGTAATAATGACAGAATTTTTGCATGTTAATGTCAAGTAGGAAACCACAGGCCTGTGATCATCTATATAGAAAATGTGAAGTAACTGGAAAAGCAAAGAAAAATAATTCCTGGAACTAATACATGCTTACAGCAGAGAAAAGATTGCAATTTAAAATGTCAATGGTTTTACTATATGCCAGGAAGAAATAAGAGGAATTTGAAATCAAAGACTCATTACCATTTACTATAGCGCCTCTGTAAATGAAATACTTATGTGTAAGTATAATAAAATACACACAAAATATATATGAAGAAAACTACAACAATCTGATGAAACACAAAATATTAAATAAGTAGAAAAACACTCCATGTGCATTGTGGGAAGACTCAATATTAGCAAGACACTAGCTTTTCTACATTGCTCTATAGATTCAATATAATATCAATCAAAATACTAGAAAGTTATTATGTGGATAGCAACAAACTGGTTGTAAAGTTCATATAAAAGGCAAAATATCCAGAATAAACATGAACATATTGAAGAGGATCAAGAAAATTGTCTTGAAAAGTTACACTGCCAACTTCAAACCATTATAAAGCTGTAAAGGCAGTGTGGACAGAGAACTCTGAAGTAGATCTACCTATAAATAATTACAGACCCTGACAAACTAGCAAAATCCACACAGTGATGCAGAGGTGATGAAAATTAGACAGTCATAAGTAAAGAACTAGGCATAGGCTTTATGCTTTTCAGAATAAATAATTCAAAATGTATCATAGACCTGAATGTAAATGTAAAACTATGGAACCCTAGCAGACACTAAGGGCGAAACACTACATGACCTTCAATATCGCAATGAATTTTATTATCATGACAATAAAGGCATAATCTATGAAAGAAATAAATGATAAAGTGGACTGTGTGAAAATCAATAACTTCTACTATGTTAAAGACAATCAAGAGAATTAAAAGACTAGCCACAGAAATGTCACCAAATTTTGTTTTAGGATTTAGGGGAAGAGGGCTACATTTGTGTTTGTGTGTGGAAGATGGACCTGGTCATGTTTGTCATATGTGGAATTTATGAACAGAAGCATAATTATGAAGAATGATTTCACTTGCAAAATGAATTGTTTGCAAAGAGAAGTATTCCTGAACTGAGGTTTTCCTGGATTTGCAAAAGACATATTTGGCAAAGGACTGACTGTTCAAGTTGCATAAATTAAAGACACAACTAAGAAGAAAAATACTCATTAAAATCAACACAAGATCTGAACAGACACCTAATAAAGAAGATAAAAGTACGGCAAGTAAATACATAATTAGATTTTCAGCATCATTTTTCATTAGGGGATTACAAGACAAAATGATAATGAAATACTACTATACATCTACTAAGATGGTTAAGAATCAAAACAATGACAGTGAATATAAAACACCAACAATGAACCCTGAAGTAAACTATGGGTTTTGGGTGACAGTATGTGTATATTTAAATTCATTGATTGTACCAAGTGTATCACTCTAGTGGAGAGTCATTCATAGTGGGGAAAGTTGTGTACACAGTAGGGGTCATGTGAAACTCTATATACTTGGCTCTATTTTTCTATCACTTAAAACTGCTCCAAGAATAAGATAGTCTACTAAAACATGGGAATGTACCAAAGTTCTGTACAGAGGCAAATTGTCCCTTAATAGTGTCTTTCTCTCTTTTTTTTTTTTTTTTTTTTTTTTTTTTTTTTTTTTTTTTTTTTTTTTTTTTTTTTTTTTTTTTTTTTTTTTTTTTTTTTTTTGATGCAGAGTCTCACTGTGCAGCTCAGTGTGCACTTGAACTTACTTTGTTGCCCAGGCTGGACTCCAACTACAGTAATCCTCCTGCTTCAGCCTCCCATGTGCTGGGACTAGAAGCATGCATGGTTATATCCAGCAATGGTATCACTGACCAAATGAAAAAAGAATATAAAGTGACTGAATATTAACTTGATACACCTGAAAATATGTAACACAATATGCCTAAAGTATACTGAATACAGAAAATGATAAATAAAAATCAGCATTTGATAGCATAGATCATCTTTAAAAGGTCATTGTTACATTTGCAAACTCAGTCTTCAAAAGTAAAACAAAAGGTCGCATTTGGCTAAATTTAATCAAGAAGTAAAAAGTAAAAACAAAGTTGCTGAAACATCCATAGTGACTACAAAGGAATTCATAATATATAGATATGTAAAATTAAATATATATATATTTATTACAGTATATTTGAAAACTTTATTAAAAATATCATTTCCTTTAAAAAAAGAAACATTCACTAATAAAACCTCCATCAACCAACAGAACATCTGATGGGCCAATAATAATGAGGAATAGAAAAACCAAAGGCTTTGCCAAAAAATTATTATCAATAAAGACTGTAGGTCCAGGCAGTTTCCAAGCAAAATCTTTCAGACTTTCAAGTAAGAGGTGATTCCCACGCTTTTTAACTGTTCCATGAAAAATATGTGAACAAATTATCCAATTCTTGGTGATCATAATTTATACTGAAAGCTGGGAACATACACTTCCAAGAAAAATAACTAATGATATGAATACATATATAGATATATAGTAATTATGAAAAAGACCATAAATAAAATTTATTTTGAATTAAATAAATAGCTCTGAATAACCAAGTGGAATTTACACCCCCCCAAAAAAGATATGTGAACATTACACGATCTAAAGGCCAAAAGAGAAAAATATTTTATAGTGGTGAATTTTAGAAAGGATCATCAAAGTCATATACACATATATTATAAAAGAGATTAAATATCGTCTTCCTAGTACTTGAAAGTGACTATTACACAATAAACTTACTATGGAGACTGTTAACTCTGAGAAAGTAAAGCAAAATATTATCAACAAGTACATGAAGAAATATGTCATCACTTACCCACATTGACAAATCAGAGAACTCTGCGTTTTCCAGCAAACAGGAGCACTCGGGCCATCTTAGTCCCACCTCATTGTTTGAGCCCCTTATCCAGTTGCCTAATTTGAAGGAAGATATCCAGCTCTGGAAGGAATGTGGATCATAAGGTCTTTCCTAAAATTTGCGATTATGGGAGCTTATGAGCCCAATAGAATAACATAGTTAAGGATGCCTCCTGGAAGACAGGAGAGCTGAAATAGGATGGCGTGATATGAAGACGGTAGAGCCAGAAACAGCCACTTCAGCTGTCCTTCCCCTCACAGCCTTACCTGCATTGTACATAAAGGTCCAAGCAAAAGGTAGTGTTTGAAAAGTGAAATCTCAACACTAATTGCAAAACAAAACCACTTTGAAATTTGTTCCTTAACAACTTTAGCCAGTGAAAATATTGAAAATTAGAATAATAAAATTAAAACCTTCCCTAGCCACGTGTTTTAGACCTCTAGTCTATAAACACTGTTCAGGTGTTGTTAAAGTAAAAGAAAAATAAAATCACTTTTCTCTGTATATAAAGTGCCTGCCTCAAGCATTTCACTACAGTAACATAATGCTACCTAATAATAGCTTTAAGAAAAAATGATAAAACATACTTAAATCTAGTGTATAACAGGAAAGATTGCTTCATGTAAGTGAACAGTTAGCATTCTTCATCTCTTCCTATGCCTGTTCTTTGCCAAAAGGCCAAGAAATGATCCTTCATCTCTTCAGCCCTATAAGACTTTACAACACCTGAACAGAAATTCCTTTTACAAAGCATTTGACTCAGGGCAGGCATTAAAAAATAATATAACAATTCTTGGCCAGGGTGTTAGATCTCAGAGACACATGTAGGAGCCAAACTTAAAACCAAAGCAGTCTTTTTACGTAACCTCACACTGGAAGAAGACTTGGGAATCCGATAAAACTACATTCCAAGTTATTAGGTTACTACTCACTCTTCCTTTGTATCAGGCTGTTCTAGTGTCAAACAGGCTTTCTAATCCCAAATCCTATCATACCTGTCTGTATCCCCTTGGCTTTTACTGTTAAAAATGGTTTTCTACTTACAAAAGCAATTCAACAGCATATTCTTGCTTAAGTTGATACGGTAAGTCATTCCACTTTGCTTTCTTTTACGTTTTTAGCATTCTTTATTTATCTCACTACTCTGAAGTACATTTATGTTCTGGCTAAGCTAATTTGTAATTTGCTTCATAAACTTTGTACATTAGATCAAAATCTTTCAAAAAAAAAATCTTAAGGGTGAAAGTGATGTTTGCAATTAGTTTGCAAAGTTTCGTGTGAAATGCAGGCATCCTGAGGATTCCTAGCTTTCTGGTGGTATTTCTAGTTACACGGAGCTCACTACTTTTCAGTGAATCCATGGACCTGCCCTTGTAAATATCAAGAATGCAGGCAGACCAAAGGGAATAAAATATTGGTGTCTCACTATTGTAGGAAAGAATGGATTCTGCTACTTGCCAAAGGCAGCATTTTGAAGTGAGTGGTTTAGATTTTTAAGAGCTGTAAAACATTTAGTAGTCAGCAAAGCTGAAAGTGGTAAAACGTTATGCAAAAAAGTAAATTCTACTTTACTCGATATTTAAGATCCCTTATATACCTTTAAGTAATAATTTCCTGAAGCTTATTGTGTATATGAATTAAGGGACAACAGACTCAGTATTCCAACCCACAACTTTTTGTTCTCCTTTGTTTTCCAATTACAAATTTGAATTCTAAGATGTGAGGAGTTAGGCACAGGTGAAGAGTGTCAAAAGGGTGAACAAGGGCAGAGATGTGCTAAATTCTGCTTTAGTCTTCATTTTGTGCTGATGACATGAATGACATGGCTGAGCCTTGCTTTTCCTTCTGAAAGGTGAGAGTGGTGATACCTTCGTGGAACACCATGGTGAAGGTCAGTGGTGATCTGTAAGGAAGGTACTGCCCCATGCTCATTCCAACGTGTACAACAATAGAGGGCAGATGATCCATCTATGGAGCTCCATTCTGAGAGACTGGTTTTCATGAGACCTTGAAGACTGAAGTCCATGACCTGGCTGGCCACTATGGGCTTCTACATGGCCCCAAGTTGAACTCTGGGTTTCCATAATTCAAGACTCAAAGGAAAGACAGAAAGAAAGAGAGAGAGAGAGAGAGAGAGAGAGAGAGAGAGAGAGAGAGAGAGAGAGAGAGAGAGAGGAAATATATGAACATATACCAGGTAGCATGGGCAATTTTACTGCTAATTTTTGTTCATCTACTGAAGAGTACAGTTAATGCTTAATTTTTCTCTCTCTCTTCTTTTTAGTTTTTTGAACAATTTTGCATGCTTATATCTGGTAATTTGAGCAACTAACTGGAAATATAACAACCATTGTTGAACTCCTATGAATTTCATTAGTGAAATTCTGTATCATTTTTAATGTTTTTAGTATTTCTTATTCTCTTTAAAAAATAAAAAAAGATATAGGCCAAAAAGAAGGTGTTAGCTAGGCAAAGATTTGATGACACTATTTTCAGAAGTTATTGAGTAAATGTACTCTATCAAACAAACAAAAAGACTTTTATCTTTCTAAGAAGACTGTATTCTTTTTGTTTATGCAGCAAAACAGAACCATACAACCATTCCATGCCCTAGGGATGCTTTACTGATTGTGAAGTGGATCATTCCAACCCACTTCTGGTAGTTTCCTGTGAGCAGCCATGTACATGATCTTAGACAAACAGGGACTTTGGGGTTCCAAGGAACACAGAACAGTGTCAGAGTCAGGCATATCAGCCTGCATTCATTTATCCATCCACACACTCATTCAGTACATGTTCGTTGGGTTTCTAATATTTTTCCAATATTTGTCTAATATTTGCCACTAAGCATTTGCCTCGAGACTAGAGTTTGGGGTGGTAGATAAAATAGACAAGAACCTGATGTCCTGGAGTTACTGTCTTTATCTCTAATTCTCATGTAGGAAAAGAGAACAGGAAAAGAATGGAATGGAAAGATTAACAATAACATATGTAATAAGTTCAGTCATGATGCTTAAGAAGACAAAACAAACTGGGAAAGGGTGTGGGGAATAGGCAAGAGAGCATTATAGTTGCAGGTTCAGAATAAGGAGATACAGTTTTAATGAGTTGGTAGCTGGGTGATGAACTGATGCACGTGGTAGAAGAAGTTGCAGAGCTCCTAGAGAAGAGCACTTCTTGAGCCCAAGGCTGGCGAATTTTAGAGAAACTGAGGACTCAGAAGTGATGAGAGAGCCGGGTGTGGTGGTGCATGCCTGTAATTGCAGTGCTCGGGAGGCTGAGGCAGGCAGATCAGTGAAAGTTCAAGACCAGCCTGGCTACAAAAGTGAGCTCAAGGCCAGCCTGAACTGCACAGCGAGACCCTGTCTCAAAAAGACCAAAAAAAAAAGAAGTGATGAGAAAAGAATAGCTAAAGAGGAGACAAGGAGGAAAGGCATGAGATTTGGAGCTAAAAGGCAGATGGTGTGAATGTTGAACCCAGAGCCAGGATTTTGGTTTTGCTCTGAGGGTGCAAGAGTACATTGAAGGCTTGGGAGTTACTTCAGTGGATTAAGTGTATGTCTTGCAAGTGTAAGGTCCTGAGTACCACCACCACCACCACAAACAAACAAACAAACAAACAAAAACACATTAAAGAGTTTTGAGAAAAAAACTGTGTTCTGATGCACATTTGACCAGATCACTTTTGTTACGGGGTGCAAAACACACTGTAGAAGTTATGTTCTATAGAACTGTGGCCCTCAGTGAGTCACCCCAGTGAATGAGAACTTGAACTCTTTCAGAGTTCCCTTGCTCCTCAACTTTAGGCTGGTCCTAAAGCTGAATTTTATCCCAGAATAAGGTAGAGGAAGTTCTAAGCTTAGCAGAGTCTAATAACTTCAATTTTGACAACATTAAGAAATCCAGTACACCGTATTGGAAGTTGGGCTACCCTGTTGTAGAGCCCACATGGAAAGGCCATGTGGAATCTTCAAGGGAAAAGAATAGAAGAAAATAATAGAAGCAAAGATTTTGTAAATGGAGAGGTGAAGGAGGGTGAAGGGAGACCAGAGGAATGAGAAAAATGGAGTCCAGATATATTATGTACAGGCAAAATTCACTAGGATGAATGTGACTGTTAGGTACGGAAAACATATACTAATAGAAAAAAACAAGGAAAATATAAAAACTAAAACACCATAACACATACTATATGACAAAGGAAACAAAGGCATACACATCCCACTTGAGTCCTGCTACATCAGATAAGCAGAGCTTGCTAAGGAACCAAGTATGTGGAGGCCATCTTGTATTCTCTGTCTTGATCTTCCCTGAAGGCCACTACATGAGATTCCTCAAGCAAAATTCATCCAACTAAGTCCCTTTTTAATTCAACAGAATCATGAGAATCAATAAAATGTGTACTTTTTGAAAACCCTAACTTTAGGAGAGGCTCAACAGATCACAGGATGGGATAGAAAGTGGGTAAGGGTAGATGACAGAGGCAGCCGAAGGAACCCAGGCTGGGTATGACTCCTGGTGAAGAGGCATGGCCATGGCTGAAGCAGAGGCGACAGAATGAAAGGTCAAATTTGACATGTCTTGAAGGCAGAGAATTGTCTGAGGGATTGGATATAAACTGTGGGAGAAGAGAATAAGAGAAGTGGAAGAAATCTTCAACTTGGCCCCAGAAGTGGAGTCCACCAACTGGAGATTTAGGTCCACAAGGATGCCTGACAAACGTCAGGCAGCTGCTTCTGGCAGGCTGGGAAAGGAGGCAGAGGATTCTTACCACAGGAAGGTGGGAAAGATGTAGCCTCACCAAAAAGCCTGGCCCAAGGATATATAGAGTGTCAGTGGCTACAGAAGCAAACCCAAAGGAGTCTTCAGAGACACTGTGTCACCTGGATGTTTCCTCCTGTCCCCAGGCCCCATCACTCTGACTTGCTGTCAGCCACCCTCTTGTTAGTAGAGCATCTTGTCTTCAAACTGTACATAAGGCCTCTGTCTTTTTCTCAAAGCCACTAAATCTTTTAGTGTGTTCACCTATAGCAAAGCTTCAACAAGTTCTTCTCTGACAATGATTTCTTCAAGGAAGTCTTTCACATACAGAGGGCAACTTTTTCCTGGTAAAAACATGGGTGATTTCAGAGAGAAAACACAGTATTTTTAAGTGTAAAAACCTGCCTTACTAAATGTCTCATTTCTCTGAGAAGCAAAGCATTATTTTCTCCATCTGGCATACGTTAAATAGTTGTGAAAATACAAAAAGTTCCTGTGAATTTCCTCAAAAAAAATCTTGACAGGCATTGCACTATTTTGGAACCTTCTGATTTGTATTATGACATTGAAGCTGTGATAAAACAAAATAAAATAATATAAAATAGGAAAACAAAGTAAAACCTGGTTAGGCAGTGTGAAGCTTGCCACACCTTCTGGGTAACAAGTAAGCACACTGATATAAACAAAAAAGCTAGAGTGAAAGAAAAATTGAGGAATAAATCTTGCCTTTGAAATTCATGGAGTTGAAATTAGCTCAGTCATTTTAAGTTGTTTTATCAACATTTTAGGAATGCTAACTAAAATATTTGTTTATTTCATAAAATCATGGAGTTTCTGAATTCCATAATGCTTAACATTATTCCTTTTTTTTTTTTTTTTGTCTTTTTGAGACAGGGTCTCGCTATGCAGTTGAGGCTGGTCCTGAGCTCACTTTTGTAGCCCAGGCTGGTCTCGAACTCGCACCGATCCTCCTGCCTCAGCCTCCCGAGTGCTGGGATTACAGGCGTGAGCCACCACGCCCAGCCAATGCTTAACATTATTCTAATTGATTCTCTTCTTTTGACAGATAAGGAATCATATGTTCAGAGAGGTCATTATTTTCCAAAGGTCGAATACTAATGCTATATTAATTTTTATAGTTATTAGCTCAGCTTTTTTTTTTCTTTTCCAGAGTGTTCCTGAAATGTCTCATGATGGCACGCCACTCTTGTACCATCACTTGGGAGGCTGAGGCAGGAGGACTGTGGCAGGTTGGGGGCCAGCCTGGGATAGATAGTGAGTTCCAGTCAGCTTGAAACACATAGTATGACTTTGTGTCAATGAAAATATTCTAGTATCTTCACTTTGGTACCACAATGTCTACTATACCTGCCTAACAGGGAGCACAAGTTTCAGGCATCTGTTGCCAGAGGGCTGAGCAGGGAGGCAGTGGCATCTTAAGAGGGTGAGAAAGTAGTGGCCACATCTTCAGTGAGCAGGTCATAATAAAGTCCCACAAAAGAAAGTGGAGAGAACATGACCATGACATGGCCCCAGAAAACGATGGTGGGGAGGGAGAAAATTCAAGTCCTATCCTGAAAAATATCTCTTTCCTGAGTGTAAAAATCTCCACTTCCTGTCCCTGGAACCTGGTTCTTCTTGAAGAAAATGCTATGGTGATTAGATTAGGTGCACAGATTGTACTAATTCTTCCTGAGGGTATCCCAAGCACAGCTGTGGGGCCATGGGCAGGTCAGCTTATTTCTCCATTTCTCAGTCCCCTCATCCACAAAATGGGAACAATAAAGCCCCTATTTCAGTGAGTTGTTTTGATGATTGAGACTAGGACTTTTGAGAGTGAAAAACATACCAGGTATGCTTCCCTGCTGACAACCCAGACTGGCAGGGCATAGGTAGGAACGCCCAGCTTAGGGCCCGCACACCAGCAGAACGTCTTCCCCAATCCAGCCCTGGCATGAGATGTAGGACCCTGCAGTAAAATTCCCTGCAAAAAGGCTGTGGATAAGACCCTTCCAGATAATCCAGGAATTGAATATCTTACCAGAGGAGCACAGTGGTCTCACTTTCACAAGCTAGCACAGCAGTCAGACCCAGTCAGGCACATCTGGACAAGATCAAACTTGGTAGATGCTAATCCAAATTTCAGAAGGCACTAATGGTATAACTTCACCAAAGTTGTAATCCAAAAGTCAGAAAACAGTGCTATACAAGACAAAGACAAGGTTCAAGATGCAATCTCAGGCCCTGAGCCCACCCACAACAAATTCAGGAGAGACAAACATGCAAGAAAATGGGAATCATACAGCTCAAATCTCTGAATTGATAGCATCTTAAGTGAAGAAACAAATGCAGAAAGATAGAGAGGAAATCAGATCAGAAATAATCTCTGAGTTAAAAAAAATCTCTGAATTAATAGCATCTGAAATAAGGTAACAACTGCAGAAAGATAGAGAGGAAATCAGATCAGAAATAATCTCTGAAGAAGAAATAGAAAAAATAACTATTACTAATAACCTCATGCTTCTAAAGAAGACATTGATAAAAATTAGAATAGAATAGAATAGAATAGAATAGAATAGAATAGAATAGAATAGAATAGAATAGAATAGAATAGAATAGAAAAATAATGGAACACTTAAATAAGCAATGTAGGAAAGAAATAGATTGCATGAAGCAGTTTCAAAGAGATAAGCAGGAAGGGACCAGGGAGATAGCTCAGGAGCACAAGTGCCTGCCTGAAAAGTGCAAGGTCCTCAGTTTGATCCTTGGTTTTGTAAAAAGACAGAGAAAGAAAGAGAGACAGTGAGTGAGAGAGAAAGAGACAGAGAGAGAGAGAAAGAGACAGAGAGAGAAAGAGAGACAGAGAGAGACAAAGAGAGATAAAGAGAGAGAGAAAGAGAGAGACAGACAGACAGAGAGAAGGGAGAGAGATACAGGAAAATAAAATCTCAATCAAAAGCTGGCAACACTATATGAATGAAAGTGAATATAGAGTTTCAGATCTTGAAGACATAGTCACAGCTAATGAGGAGGTAAGAAAGAATCTCTTAAAAGCAACTAGGATGAGGAAAATAATTCAACATCTACAAGATGATGCAAAAATGAACAACATGAGATTAATACGAATCAATAAGAAAGAAGGAATCGACACAAATGATATAAAAAGAATATGAACAGAAGTAATATCAGAAAACTTCCCAAATAAGAGAAAACAATAAGAGAAAACTATCTGGCGTTCAGGTAACTGAAGCATACCGAACTCCAAATAACATCAACCAGACTAAAAGCACACCCAGACATATAATAATAGTCAAGATCCCAGAAATGCAGCAGAAGAATAATATACTAAAAGCTCCTGGAGAAAAGAAACAGATCATATTTGAAGGAAATCCCATCAGAATAACAGCAGATTTCTTTTCACAAACCATGAAGTCGAGTAGAGCATGGAGAAGAGTGCTTCCTGTCCTCCATGGAGACAAACTCTAGCCCAGACTGCTATACCCCACAAAACTCTCCTTCAGGTATGAGGGAGATGAGAAATACTTCCATGACCAAGAACAACTAAGAAACTTCATGTTGTCAAAGCCAACTCTACACAGACTACTCAAGCATACTTGAGAGAGGGAACAAAATGATCCAAACTCCACAAAGGAGAAGGGAAAGAACCCACCAAATAGGTAAACCAACTAACCACAGGATAAAAATAAACAATAAAAGATAGAAGGCATGTTAATCATAAGTTCATACATTTCAATTACAACCATCACTGTAAATGGACTTAATTCTCCAGTTAATAAATAAAGAAGACCACTACATACTGGTTAGAAGAAAAATTTAAGAAAAAAAGGTAACACTCATAAATATGTACACACCGAACATTGGTGCACCCAGCTATATAAGACAAATCTTAATGGATATGAAAAATCTAATATGCAATATCACAGTCTTAATAGATGACCTGAACACCCCTTTATCCCAAAAAGGTAGGTTAAGAAGACAAAAACTTAGAAAGAAGTAAGAGATCTGAACCAGAACTTGGAGCAACTGTACTTACTGGACATGTATAGAGTGTTTCACCCAATCACTTCTGAATACATATTTTAAAAAAGCTGCACATAGGACACTTTCTAAAATAGACCACATATTAGTTCATAGGTCATGCATAAGTATATGCAAGAAAACAGAAATTAACCCATGCGTATTATCTGACCACAGGACAATGAAACTAGAAATAAATGACAAAAGAAACCACAAGAACCCCAGAAATACACAGAAATTAAACAACACCCTCCTCAGCAACCAGTGGGTTATAGATGAAATTAAACATAATATTAAGCAATATGTATAATTTAATGAGAATTCAAACACAACCGACAAGAATTTATAGAATGCAATGAAAGCAGTTCTTAGAAAGAAATTTATAGAGGTGAACTCACACATTAAGAATACAGAATTGGAACAAATAAATGCTCTAATGTTGCACTTAAATCATCTAGAAGAGGAAGACTAAACCAAACCCAAAGCCCAAAGATAAGAGGAAATTATAAAGATTAGAGCAGAAATTAATTCTATTGAGAAAAAGAACTCAATACAAAGAATTAATGAATGAAAAAGCTGGTTCTTTAACAGATTAAATAAAATTGATAAGCCATCATTAAAATGAGGAAAGAAAAGACTCAAATTCAAACAATAAGGAATGAAAATTGAGAATTTACCACAGATCCAGTGAAGATTCAGTATATCACTTTGAGAATCTATACTCTCACAGAATTGAAGACACAGATGAAGTGGACAGATTCTCAGAAAGGTTGAATGTGCCAAAACCGAATGAAGAAGTTATGAGAATTTGTAATAACCTAATAGCAGCAAGTGAAATACAAAATGTAATAAAATGCCTATCAACAAAGAAAAGACCAGGTCCTGATGGACTCAACAGTGAATTCTATAAGAAGTTTACAGAAGATGTAATTCCAATACTATTCAAACTCTTCAATGAAATTAAAAGGGAAGTAATCCTTGCAAAATCATTCCTGGAGGCAAGTATTATGCTGGTATGAAAACTAGAGAAAAGGAATCACAAGCCGATCCCTCTCATGAACATAGATGCACAAATCCTCAATAAAATCTTCACAAATAGAATACAACAAATCATTAAGAAGGTTATACATCATGAGCAGGTAGAATTCAGCCCAGAAATGCAAGAATGATTCAACATATGCAAATATATAAATGTAATACACTATATCAATAGATCCAAAGCCAAAAACCACATGATCACCTCAACTGATGCAGAAAAAGCTTTTCATAAAGTTCAATGCTCATTCATGTTAAAGGTATTACAGAAAACTGGAATAGACTGCCTCTCTCTCAATTACATAAAAACCATCTATGACAGTCCAATGACTAACATAATTCTACATGGGAAAAACTCAAGTCATTTACTCTCAGATCTGGAAAAAGACAAGGATAGCCTCTACCACCACTCCTATTCAATACTTCTGGAATCATTAGCTATAGCCATTAGATGAGAGGAATAAAAGGAATAAGAATAGATAAGAAGTTAAACTATCATTTGAAGATGACCTGATGGTCTACTTGGGAGACTCGAAGGACTCCGCCAACAAGCTACAAGAATTAACCACAAATTCAGTAGCATAGCAGGATACAAAGTCAACACACAAAAGTCAATAACATTCCTCTACACTGATAAAAAAAACACACACACACACACACACAGAGATAAATTAGAGAAGCAATACCTTTAATAATAGCACTGCAGCCGGGTGTGGAGGCGCACGCCTGTAATCCCAGCACTTGGGAGGCTGAGGCAGGAGGATCAGTGAGAGTTCGAGACCAGCCTGGGCTACCAAAGTGAGCTCAAGGCCAGCCTGAACTGCATGGTGAGACCCTGTCTCAAAAAGACAAAAAAAAATTGCACTGCAGAAAATGACATATTTAGGAATGAATCTAACTAAAGAAGCAAAAGATCTATTCAATGAAAACTACAGTCCCCTGAAAAAAAGTCATAGAGAATGTCAGAAAATGGAAAGATATTTCCAGCTCCTAGATAGGAAGAACCAACGTTGTGAATATGTCCATACTCCCTAAAATGTTATATAGATTTCATGCAATCCCTGTCAAAATACCATCAACATACCTCACAGACCTGTAGAAATCATTCCTAAAATTTATTTGGAACCAGAAAAGACTTAGAATAGCAAAGATAATCCTGGGTAACAAAGATAAGGCTAAAGGGATTACAATTCCTGATGTAAAATTATACTACAAAGCCACAGTAATAAAATCAGCATGGTGCTGGCCAAAAAAAAAAAAAAAAAAGACCCGAGGATCACTGGAATGGATTAGAAGATGAAGAAGGAACTACAAGCACAATCAGCCTACTTATCTTCACCAAAGGGGCCAAATATGTTTACTGGAAGAGAAATAGGCTCCTTAACAAATGATCCAGGAAAAATTGGCTCTCTACCTGCCAAAAACTGAAACTTGACCCAGGTCTATCACCATTCACTAAACTAAAGTCAAGATTGTTTAAAGATATAAATATTAGAACAGAAATACTAAATCTCCTGCAAGAGAAAGTGGGAGGAAATCTTGAAGACATAGGGTTAGGCAAATAGCTCATGGACAAAAATCAAAAGACACATATAACACTCAAAAGAGTCAATGATTGGGACCTCTTCTTGCTTAGAAGTTTTTATTCATCAAAAGAAATTACCAATAGAGTTAAAAGATGACCCACAAATTTTGAAAAGATACTTAACTAGTAAGTATTCAGACAAAGGTCTTCTATCTAGAATTTATAAGGAACTAAGAAACATTAGGTCCCTAAATTCAAAGCCCCAATCTAGAAATGGGCATCTGAGATGAACACACATTTCTCAGAGGAAGAAATACTAGAAGCTTGTAAATACATGAAGTAATGCTCCACATCATTAGCCATCCATGACATGCAAAGCAGTACAATACTTATATACCTCCTCATCCCAGAAAGAATGGCTCTCATAAAGAAATCAGCAACAAATGTTGCAGAAGATGTGGAGAAAAAGGAACATTTCTCCACTGCTGGTGGGAATGGAGACTGGCACAAACATTATGGATAGCAATGTGGAGGATCCTTAAAAAACTAGGACTGGAAATGCCATTCAATCCAGCTATCACCCTACTGGGAATTTTCTCAGAAGACGTGAAAAACATCATATCATAGTGATGTTTGTGCTCATATGTTTATAGAAGCACAATGGTGATAGACAAATCTTGGAAACAACCAAGATGCCCATCACCTAAAGAATGATTGAAAAAGATGTGATGTTTTTATACAATGGAATGTTACTCTGCTATAAAGAATGATAAAATTGAAGCCTTCATGTATAAATGGATGTATAAGTGAAAAAAAACGAGATCCACATGTGTAAATATTGTAGGCACCCTAGTGTAAGAAACCTAAAGAAGAAATAAAAATGGAAAGGCATAACACAGCTGAATGGAAATCAAAGGCTTATGAAGCAACACTAAAACTACGCTTGGAATGCGTATCGTTCTGGACTTTTAGATGTGTACTGTTTCTAATGTTATCTCAGTTGCTGCTATACTCTCTCTCAAGTAAATAGTTGGTTAGCAACTGTTTTTTATCACATTCTATAGGGATTTATTAGAATATCAATGATTGATGGAAAATACCAGTTCCATGTTAAGTCTAAGGTATTTGGTACTCAGAAAGACAGTGATGTTAAGCTCAAGTACCTGTGTTATAGAGTAATAGTAATAGTAAGCTTCTCTTCTGGAGGGTTAACAACTTAAGTTTGTAGAGAAAAGATAAGAGAAAAAGAAGAGCTACAAGGATAGCCAATATTTTGGCTCTAGCCCTTTAAGGTCAGTGAGGACTCTGGACATAAGATAACCTGTACTGTAACATCGTATAACTCAGTAGTATCTCAAATCTTTTGTTCAGGAGATTATAGGGCTACAGAGGAAAGGTATCGGTGATGTATATTGTGCTGATGAGAGCCACTTAGAGAGAAAACATTCTCTGAGACTTTCGCAGAGATTAAATTGGTCCAGCAATGTGTACGCCTCATCCAGATGGCTGACACTGACAAAAGTTCTACAAAATGCTGTACACGGTTTCAAGGTAAATCCTGAGGGGATTTACCTGACTTTTTAATATACAAAAGTTACATGTTTTGTTATACACATCTTGTTTTAACTTGACTTTAACCATCCAGTAGAAAAGTTCAACCACAAAATATAAAAAAAGTAAAACTAGATTAGTATGCTGAACTGTAAGAGGCTCAAGTCAACAGCTTCCAACATTGCCAGTTCTGCCAATAGCCCACTACTATTATGAAATATTAGACTATATATACCACTACTTTCTCTTAGATTAATGATAAGAAAAATTTATAGCATCATTGTTTAGAAAAATTATCATGTCTTCATTTTGTACTCTGAACGACTACTTCGAAGACAACAATTTGCATTGTATTAATTATTGTGACTGTCCTACTAACAAGTTTTGAGAATGTATCAATATTATTTCTTACTAAAAGCAACAAAATTATTTTAAAAAATACCAGATGCATACTAAGTAGTATAAAAGTTCCTGATTAATAAATTCATTCATAACTTAATCTCAGCTCATGTCCACAACCATGGCATTTTCCCATCACCTTAGGAATTTTTATAAGGTCTCTCTTACGCTGTTTACCACCTATGCATCTGCACTCCCCTGTCACTTTATTGCTAATATTCTGCACCCG
>PVJA010009205.1:0-61784 GCA_004027025.1 Myocastor coypus | reverse complement strand
GTCTCGCCCCCAGGACACGCTAAGATGGCGATTGAGACTGGGCATGGAGGCGCACCCCTGTAGTCCCAGTGCTTGGGAGGCTGAAAACAGGAGGGTCAGTAGGAGTCTGATCTGAGTAATGAGACCGTGTAGACCCTGTAATAAATACACATACACAAAAAAGAAATTGTTTAAATGAATAAAATTTTGCTGTGCCAGCCTTGCCCCTGGGATGCACTAAGATGGCAATTGAGACTGGGCATGGTGGTGCACGCCTGTCATCCCGGCACTTAGGAGGCTGTAACCAGGCAGAGCACTAGGAGTCCGATCTAGTAGTGAGACCCTGACCACCCTGTAGACCCTTCTCTAAAATACAAATAAGTAAGTAAATAAATAAAATTTGAAAGCAAAGCCTCCATACACTTTAGGTGATGATGATGATGGTGATGGTGATGGTGATGGTGATGGTGCTGATGATGGTGATGGTGATGGTGATGATGGTGATGGTGATGGTGATGATGATGGTGGTGATGATGGTGATGATGATGATGATGATGGTGATGACGGTGATGATGATGGTGATGATGATGGTGGTGATGATGGTGATGATGGTGCTGATGATGGTGATGGTGATGGTGATGATGGTGATGGTGATGGTGATGGTGCTGATGATGGTGATGGTGATGGTGATGATGGTGATGGTGATGGTGATGATGATGGTGGTGATGATGGTGATGATGGTGATGATGGTGATGATGGTGATGACGGTGATGATGGTGATGATGATGATGATGATGGTGATGACGGTGATGATGATGGTGATGATGATGGTGGTGATGATGGTGATGATGACGATGACGGTGATGATGATGGTGATGATGATGGTGATGATGATGGTGATCGATGATTACTGTGACCGGTTCAGCCTACCCTGAGGGCAGGGCTGGCAAGGCACATGATCCCAGTATGGAACCGCCATCCCGTCCCTGCGGTTACCCAAGCTTGCCTAAGCAGGCGCTTTAGACCACTGAGCTGTCTGCCGGCCCCTTAGGATTTCTTAATCATAAGAAAGGGGACTATCCTTGCTGCTTGGCACATTTTAACGGTCTCCAAATAGCCACATCACACACATCTGAGTCTATTAAGGCACAGATTACTTGTCTTTTGCCTACGCAAGATGATACTAGAGTTCGATGACAGAGAGGGCACAGGGGCGCTGGGATGGCAGGACCTGGAACCCAGGGTTCCGCCTGCAGTGGACCTGAGGCAGTGCCTTGGGGATGCTCTGCAGAGGCTGCCTGGACAGAGGAAGGAGCCCCTGCCTGGCCAGGGTGGCTGTGAGCCTCTCCGGTCTAATTCTTTTAATGTTTATCACGACGTTAGCTACTGATTTCTCTGATTCCTATTCCAGTGTTTTCCTGTTCCTATTGCTATCTCTATTGCTATTCCTATTGCTATCGCTATTCCTATTGGTATTCCTAATTCTGCCTATTTCTCTGTTTATCTGACTCTCCTCTGTAGCATTAATGAAGTACCAATCTACTTCACATTTGAGCTTGTTGGAAAAAAGGGATATTTGACTCATCAGAATAATCAGTTTTTCATGAATAAATATGATAAGTTGTCAAGAAAGTGAATCTTATTTATCCACACAATAGTTTCAGAGACTTAGAGTGTTTCCTAAGTTTTCCATCACTTTTACACACAATATGCATTAACAACATTTTATATACTTAAAAAGTGAATGGAACTCTATATGTGCATTTAGGTCTGTACTAATAAATTTGCCAGGATTTTTATTCTTTCTTTCTTTCTTTCTTTCTTTCTTTCTTTCTTTCTTTCTTTCTTTCTTTCTTTTTTTCTTTCTTTCTTTCTGTGCCCTGGATTGAACTCAGGAAGTTGTGCTTATGCCACTGAGCTATCTCCCTGGTCCCCTGATAACTTTTCTCAGGAAACTGAAAACTAAGATTGGGCTGGGGCTTTACGAAGTTCAGACTTTGTGGTCTTTTGAAACTGCAAAAAAAAGTGTTGCATGCTTCTCTTGGAAAAGAATTACCTGGGCAAAGCTGCTGTTTCAGTTAAATAAATCATACATTAGAGGTTGTACTTTACAGATCAATTCAACACGTAACAACTTGCCTTCCAGATTTATGGCTATAATTAATGGACTGCTAAATGGAGAGGTTTTCCTGGGAAGGTTTTTAGACTTGATTTACATCAGAGATCACATGGAATTTGAGAATAAGCTACTGAGTCTCCCTAATAATAACGGGACTTATTAGATAGCTAAGTATATATTTAGCTTCGGGGATCATGCAAACCCTGCATTACACTTCTCCAAATACAAAGATCCAGCAAATTGGGCATAAACAGGAGTGGTGTGACCAAAAAACACATAGTCAATGTTAAATCTACAGTAAGAGTACATTAAAAGGCACATTGCCATTAACCCCATTCAGCACACTCCCCCATGACTCAAATATCTTATCCCATTATTTTTTACCACATTATGAAGTAGTTCCGGAAGAGGTACTTTGTGAGTATCTTTATTTATGCTACTGTAGCCTGTCGATGACCTAAATACATTCAAAACCTGTCATGCAAATTGTCATTTTGCTTTGGGCCAGAACCAAAAGTCACACTTTGGCAGACACAGCATATGAACCCGGAGAGGTTGCACTATAAAGTCTCAAGGTACCTGGGTCCTGTTGGACGGAATTCAGCTGTGGAGCTTACTATATTTTCTCATCACACTTTCAGAAAGACACTCAGGAAGCAAGATATCCTGAACTGCTTCAGAAGGTAGCATGAGCAGACTTGTTTAGTAACTGGAGTAATGTTTCTATGGGGATTAACAATGACATATTTTGAAAAGTAGTAGGTTTTAAGTTTAAACATTGACTGCAGCATGGGGTATTGGCATATACCTGTAATCTCAGGCAGGAGGAGCACTATATATATATATATATATATATATATATATATATATATATATATGTTTGAAAGAAGAGAGATGGGAAATTGCATTTTATTTTTAAAACTTGCCTCAGCCTGGCAAGATGGCTCAGTGGTCTAAAACGCCTGCTTAGGAAAGCTTAGGCAGCTTCAGGGACCGTGGTTCGATCCCCGGCACCACATACTGCACCAGCCCTGCCCTCAGGGCAGGCTGAGCAGGTCATAAACAAAATAAATAAACAAGAAAAAAATATTTAAAAAAATAAAACTTTCCTCATGTGATTATGATACCTGGCAAAGCCAAAATCTTCAGAAGTTTCTGCATCCTCTACAATTTAGACAACATGGTGTAACTGAAGTTGACAACCGATTTGCCTGCAAAATTAAAGTTTCCTCAGGTCATGGCTGAGCGTGTTTGTTATATTTAGTCATTTAAATTCATTGGACAAACTTCACAGGCCAATGCTGAGGGCATTATGCTGGGCTTAAATCAACTAATTGGTCTCTTCATCTCATCCAATCCAACCCTTGCAGAAGTATTCCTGATGCTAAGCATCAGGGTTCTGTAGCCTCACCAAGTTGGTGCACACAATCTTCCACTGCAGATCAACGCCTTGCAAAACTGGAATCACAGGCATTGCAAACGCAGCAAGAAAGCTGGGCGCAGTGGCGTGCACCTGCAATCCCAGCTCTTGGGAGGCTGGAAATAGATGGGTTATGGTGTGTCCCATCTAGTAGTGAGCCCCTGAACACCCTGTAGACCCTTCCCTAAGATGCAACAAACAAGCAAACAAGCAAACAAACAAACAAACAAACAAATAAATAAATGTTAAAAAGCACACAAAAGTCTCCAAATCAGTACAAACCGATGCGGTACAATTCATCTACCTCAATATAAATATGCTGTGTGCAGGTGAATATTTACTAACAATACTTAAAACAGTTTAAGTTGGTAATGTTGATATTAGGTGATACAGGAAAAGTGAAAAAGGTAGAAGACTGATGATTTCTTATTGTAGGCACTTAAACGGTACATAACAACACGAGGAAGTGATGTCCATTTGATAGTCACACCCTCCTTTATAAAAATATTAATAGGATTCTTCATGAGGTTTCTAACTAGCTCTTACAGTACTGTATTGATTTTGCAAATTTTTCCTGTGCCCTCAGAAAAACACTTCACTTGTTCCTACAAAGTAATGCAGAGCAAGCAGGCTCATTCCAAAAAAGGGCTCTATGTCTGTTAACAAAAATGAGGAGCCAGTGTGGTGCTTGTAATCTCAGTACTCAGGAGGCTGAGGCAGGAGGATCACTGAATTGAGGACAGCTTGGCTGCAAAATGAGTTCATGGCCAGCATGCATTGCATAATGAAACTTTGTTTCAAAAAGACACACATACACAGAATGAAGGAAAATTATATAGGTAAGCCAGGACAAGAGACAAGCTTCCAGGGCCAGACAAATAGCTCAGCGTAGAGAAGCATGTGTAAGAAGGCACAGGCCCTAGGGGTTTGATTCCTGGGCCCCGCTCGGGGATCACTGAGATGGCAATTGAGACTGGGCGTGGTGCCGCATGCCTGTAATCTCAGTTCTCAGGAGGCTATAAAAAGCTGGATCACTATACATCCAATCTAATAATAAGAGCCTGAAAGTCCTGTAGATCCTTACCTAAAATATGAGAGAGAGAGAGAGAGAGAGAGAGAGAGAGAGAGAGAGAGAGAGAGACTGACATGCTTCCTATTCTCATTCAACTTTTAGCATATTTGTAAATTTGAACACGAAGGATGCAAACATGTATATCTATAATTGCTTAATTAAAGTGTTCTTAATAAAAATAAAATGAAGTGCTTAACTAAATGGAGAGTTAGGGAAACAGCTCTGAGCAAATAATATTCAAGATGAAATGAAGTTTGACTTGGAATTAAGTAGAGAATTACTTAGGGAAACATTAGAAATCAAGAGAACCCTAGATTACCAGGTCTTCCCTCAGAAAGCAGCTCAACACCTTCTGAGAATTGAGCACACGTAGGCATAAAATCAGAGTTTATGGAAAATAAATTTAAAGGTAAGATTACTTTGTAATGATTTTAAAGAAATAAACCAATGTTACCTCATTGTAGTCCTTGCAATTGAAAATGATTTTTTTTCTTTTCTTTTTAGTGGAACTGTTTTTTTACAGGAGGTTTTATTCTATTTTTGGAGACGAAGACCGAACCCAGGTCTTCCAGCTCGCTAGGCAAGCATTCTACCCCTGAGCCAAATCCCCAGCCCCCTTTTTTCTTTTCTTAAGAAATAACAATGTGATATTTTCAAAAACATGTTAGTAGTACATTCCCAATAATTGATAAAATGCATATTGTTGTCCTCATAGTAATTATACAGAGCATGGAATGTAGACATAATTTTTCAAATCATTGCTAAGACAAAAAAATTTCTTCTCATTGAAATAAGACAAGGTAGTTGTATATAGAGTCCAGTATTCCATAATCACAATGGGTTATTGGCAGAATTGGCAACGTAGGAAGCTGTTGATTTAAGCCTTTTACAGGTCAGCATACTAATGTGGCTTTACATTGCATGCCTCATGATTAAAATTTATGCTGGCTGGTTAAGGGCAAGTGAAATCAAGACATGTATAACAATACATATAACTTTTATGTCTCTCAGGGTCAGTCAAATCTCCTCAGGATTTACTTTGAAACTATGTACTTTATACAACTGTTGTCAGTGTCAGCCAACTGGATGAGTCATGACCATTGTTTGACCAGTTTGCTCTCTGTGAAAGTCCAAGAGAATATTTTCTTTCTAAGTGACTCTTCTTAGGCACTACATCATCAGTCCCTTTCCTTTGTGGTCCCATAATCTCCTTGCACAGAAAATTTGGGAAACCACTGAATTATGAGACACTATACTACAGGTTCACTTATGTCCCGAATTCTCACTGAACTTGAAGGGCTAGGGCCAAAATATTGGCAATCCTTTTAGTCCTTCTTTTTGTCTAATTTTTTTGTCTGTAAACTTACATTCTTAACCCTCCAGAAGAGAAGCTCCATGACACTATTACTCTATAACATAGGTGATTGAGCTTGACATCTCTGTCTTTCTGAATATCAAACATCTTATACTTAACTTGAAATTAATATTTTCCATCAATCATTGATATTCTAATAAATCAGTGTATGATGTGATAAAAGCAGTTACACACTTTTACATAGATATTTAGAAATGTAAGTATATACAAAATTATAGCTGGTCAGTCCTATGGCATTTTTCTTGTCTTTCACTCTCATTTGATTCATTTTTTTAAATAAATCAATCATGTACTTGGGAGAAGGTATAGCAGGAACTGAATTTATATTTGAAACAGCACAAATCTAAAAAAAAAAACGACAAGAATGAGAGGGATTCCAAGCAGAATGTTTATTTTCCCCGTTGTTATCCTCATTGTGAAAAATATTTTTGATTCTTAGGACCATTATCTAATTCATCCTGTGTATGTATGTGCATGGTTTTGCTCCTGTAATGGTTCCTATCTTTTCTGACTGCAGTCACTTCATTTTTTAAGGTCCTTGGTTTTCATTCAGCTGTGTTATGCCTTCCCATTTTTATTTATTCTTATGAGTTCTTATATTAGGGAGACTATATGGCATTTACCCATATAGGACTGGTTTATTTCACTTATGAGTACATGTTCCAGATGTGTGTACTCACGAAGTCTTCTAGTTTATCATTCTTTGTAAGTCTGGAATATTCCATTATTAAAAATTCCATCTTTTTTCAACCATTCTTCAGGTGATGGGCGTTTTGGTTATTTCCAAGACTTGGCTTTCACAAATTATGCTGCTATGAGTATAGGTTCACAGATATCACTATGATATGATGCTTTCAGTTCTTTTGGGAAAATTCCCAGTAGGGGGATAGCTGGATTGAATGGAATTTCCTGTTCTAGTTGTTCAAGGAGTTTCTACACTGCTGTCCTTAATGGTTGCACCAGTCTGCATTCTCACCAGCAGTGCAGAAGAGTTCCTTTTTCCCCACAGCCTTTCCAACATTTCTTGTTGGTTGATTTCTTTATGATAGCCATTCTTTCTGGGGTGCGATGGTATCTAATTGTTGTTTTGGTTTGCATTTCCCAGATGGCTAGCAATGTGGATCATTTCTTCATGTACTTATAGGCTTGCTGAATTTCTTTCTGAGAAGTGCGGGTTGATCTCAGATGCCCCCTTCTGGATTGGATCTTTGAATTTTGGGACCCTAATATTTTTTAGTTCTTTATAAATTCTAGATAGAAGACCTTTGTCTGAATACTTACCAGTTAATTTTTTTTTTTAATTAGTTCATTGTCAGCTGGGCATGGTGGCTCACGTCTGTAATCCCAGCACTTGGGAGGCTGAGGCAGGAGGATCAGTGTGAGTTCGAGACCAGCCTGGGCTACAAAAGTGAGCTCAAGGCCAGCCTGAACTGCATAGTGAGACCATGTCTCAAAAAGACCAAAAAAAAAAAAAATAATAATAATAAAGAAATTAGTTGATTGTCTTTTCACTGTTGGTAATTTCTTTTGAGGTGCAAAAACTTCTCAGCTAAAGGAGGTCCCAGTTGTTGATTTCTCCAAGGGTAAAACATGCATTTTGACTTATGTTCATGAACTCTTTGCCTACCCCACTGTCTTCAAGATTTCCTCCTACTTTCCTTTCCATTAGATGTAGTGTTTCCATTTTAATATTTAGAACTTTAATCCATTTAGGCTGTAGTTTAGCCCTTGTTGATAGACCTGGGTCAAGTTTAATTTTGTGGCATATAGGGCACCAATTTTTCCAGCACCATTTGTTAAAGAGGCGAACATTCTTCCAGTAAACACATTTGGCCTCTTTGTCAAAAATAAGGTGGCCGAGTGTGTTTGTGTTTGCTTCTGCATCTTCTAATCTATTCCATTGATCCTCAGATCTAATTTTTTGCCAATACTCCGCATCATGAAATTCTTTACTTGCTCTTTGTCATGGAGGTACTTCACTTCTCACTCATACTTGAGAGAGAGTTTTGCAGGGTATAGCACTATGGGCTGGAATTTGTTTTCATGGTGAACTTGAAGCACTCTGCTCCATGCTCTTCTTGACTTCATGGTTCGTGAAGAGAAATCTACCATTATTGTCAAAGGTTTTCCTTTAAATGTGATCTGTTGCTTTTCTCTAGTGGCTTTTCTTTTATTATTCTTCTGCTGAATTTCTGGGATTTTGATTATTATATGTGTGGGTGTGTTTTTAGTCAGGTTGGTGGTATCTGGAGTTCTGCATGCTTCAGTTACCTAAATTTGCGATTGTTTTCTCATTTTTGGAAAGTTTTGTACTATTGTTTCTGGCCATATTCTTTTTATATCATTTGTATTGGCATCTTCTTTATCATTGGTTCCTATTAATCTCACATTGTTCATTTTTGCATCATCTTGCAGATGCTGAGTTATGTTTTTCTGCAACCTGGTTGTTTTCAAGAGATCCTTTCTTGCCTTTACTCTAGCTGCAACTGTGTCTTCAAAATCTGAAACTCAGTCTTCACTTTCATTTCTATGGTGTTGTCAGCTTGTGATTGAGACTTTTTCTTCTATATGTCTTCGACACTTTTTCATGAGATCTATTTCTTTCCTATGTTACTCATTCAAGGATTCAATCATTTTTCTATTTTCTCTACTAATTTTTTACCAATGTCTTCTTTAGAAGCATTTATTAAGTCTTTAGTTATAGTCATCCTTTCTTTTTCTACTTCAGAGATTATTTCTGCTCTCATTACCTCTCTACTTTTCTGTGATTTTTCCTTTATTTCAGAGGCTATAATTTAGAGATGTCTTTTCTTACTTTAGAGGTTGTTTCTGATATGATTCCCTCTATACTTTTCTGCAGCAGTTTTTTTTTTAATTCAGTCTCTAATAATTCAGAGATTTTCTTTACTTCAGCGGTTATTTCTGATCTGAGCTCCTTTATACATTACTGAATTTATTTGTTTACTTCAGATGCTACTAATTCAGAGCTTTCAGCTGCATGATTCCCACTTTCTTCTATAGTAGTATCTCCTGTATTTGCTTCTTTGTAAGTTTTGTTCATTTGCTTTATCTTGCTTAAGAAGGCTGCATTGGAAATGCAGAATGTACATTTCTGACAGAATTAGGGAAAATAATAATATCTCTGATACAGTGGTTCTACTGTGAGAATTGTTACTTAAGTCTTCATGTGTTTTAGATACCATGGACCAAAGAGAAAATGGATACGAATAGCAATAATAGCTTAAAAACAGTTTCTTTGAGAGCAGTTGTCTCATGGATATTGCAGAATGTCCATATAGGCCATTCCTTTCCTGCAGATGTGAAAAAGCACTTGCTAGAACACCATACCATGTGGAGAGCTAATGAAGAATGCCTTGCAGTACTCTGCCTTCATTTCTTAAGGGAATTCAGGCATCTCTGGGCAGCACAGAACCATGAAGGAAGAGGAGCAGGTTTGAGAGGTGAGAATAGTCTGGACTTAGAATAGTCTTGACTTATTGTTTGTAAGGTGGCTGAGCACAGTGTTGATTTTAGCCTTCAGGCAATAACTTAGAGCCCCAAGCCTGGCTGAAGAGCTCTCACATGACCACACAGAGACTCCTGTCGAAACTCAGTCCATAGTAGATGGATGCAGAGGAAGCTGGATTCAGAATGGAAGCCACTAAGGAGATTTGTTTTCCTATGCAAACAGAAAACAACAGAACTGCTGGTGACCATCCATGCTTTCCGTCCTCTCATGGCTTCTTACTCGATCTGTGATCAGGCTGGAAGGGAGGAGACCCAGCTGCCACAGTATATGGCTCTCATTCAAGACCATCAGGTGATATGTGTCCTAAAACTCTGGAAATTTTGCTCATAAGTCACAATAGGAAAACTTGTCCTGTGTTATAGAACTTTTGATAGGAAAGGTTTATCTACAAAGAAAGAATAGACATTTCATGTCAGGCAATCAGTCATGTATCCTAACTGTGAAATATTTTCCTTTCCATTTAATTTTGTTTCAGTGATATGCTGGGAATTGAATAAGTGGGAGATAGTGTGAGAACTCTTCAGAATGTCTTAGACAATTTTAACTTAAAAGTTACCAGTACAAAAAATAAAACATGGATTTCATTTTTTTCATAAGATGACAGATCCATTGTTCTATAAATCAAAACAATGTACATTCCATGAAAGAAACAAAATTTCAACCCATCCCTAGATCCACTAACTTATATTCCCTCATAGTAGAGGCTTGATCTTACATTTCTAAAATCATCTTATTTAATCTTGTGAATTTAAATGTGACATAGTGAAGGCAATAACTGAAGAAAGTGATACATATATATTTATTTGAAATACACAGACATTTTAAAACAAGTTAAAATATCACAAAATAGCTCATTTTTTTAAGTTTTATAATACTGCCTGAAAGGGACAGTCTTCTTTTTATCACCTACTAAAGTAAATAGTTGGATGAACATACCCGTAATCAATAAGATGATTATAGATATTTTGGACATTCTTACCTTTTGCCAACTTGCATAATTTTTAGAAAAAATATATACTGTCTTTGCACAAGATGTTATTAAAAATAATAAATTAGCAAAAACAATATATATATATATACATATATGCATTATATATACATATACACATTATATATACATATAAACATTATATATACATATAAACATTATATATATATATATATATATATACACACACACATATATATATATATATATGTATTAGGGAAGGGTCTACAGATTATTCAGGTGTTCAGTGTCCAGTGTCTCACTGCGTGATCAGACTCCTAGCGATCCACCTGTTTACAGCCTCCCAAGAACTGAGATTATAGGCATGTGTCACCACGCCCAGTCCCAGTTGCTGTCTCAGCGCATACCGGGGATGAGGCCAGCACAACAGACGCAGGGATGGGACACCTGGCCCTGTGTGCCTGCATGCAGGCCCTTTAGTCCACTGAGCTATTTGGCTGGCCCTACTGACAGTATGTTTAAGCATTAAAAATTGATCAGTAAAAGTAAAAAAAAAAAAATACTATACAACGAAAAGTTCTAAAATATACCTTATCTTGTGTTATTGTACTTACATTGAAGAATAAATTTTTAAAAGTGGTTACATGTTCTATATGTTTACTATTTTCAACTGTACAGCCCATAAAACAAAAAATAAAGAATTGGGAATTAATCCCTAATCTAAAGGATTAGAAATGTTGACAATTATGTTTTACCTTTAATATCTGTGCTAATTCCAAATTTTTTATTTTTTAATTCCTATTTTTTTTCTTTTCATTGTAATAGCGTTTCACTGCTGTTATACATTAAAAAAGCAAGGACATCAATATAATGCCTTATGAATGTATAGATCAGAAATTGAGATAATGTGCAGGCAGTATGGCATTTCATCTTGAGTATTTAGGAGAACGGGATTTTTTTCTTTTATAAATTCATTTTAATGAGAAAAAGATAAAATAGCATTGAAAAAGTTTCCAAACAGGTTGGTAGAACAGTTACAATAATTATTATTTTACATATTGTTGTCTTTGTAGTAGTTATTCAGAGAAGATGCAGACATGATATCTTGTGTAAAAATCAGCACAAAACTTTCTTTTCATTGAACTAAGAGAAAGTAGCTGTCTACCTGTCCTATATTTTTTTCTTTCTTTCATTTTTTTAACAACAAAATTTCTTAACAGAAACAAAACATACTTTTAGTACTGTAACTAAATAATATAGGTCCTGAACTCATCTTGGGTATATTTTCGTCATGACCATTCTTAGTTTTCCAAATTCTCACTGTTGTAGGCAGGTGAACTTGATAGAAATATTAAAAGCGATCAGTCAGGGTTGGGGGCTCAAGCAGACAGTATGGAAAGTAAGATGCCTTGCCACTATGGAAGAGACACCACTGCTGTGGGCCAGACCGCAAGACAAGTGATCAAACGAATGCCTACCTCCATAAAGATAATCAAGCATCCAGGATTAATAATCACCTCGAGGAAGTCTGACTCACTAATCCAACCTCCTATAGCATTAGTCCCTGTTCTATGTTCACACCCATTTCCTACATGACTCAATTTCCCATATGTTCCTTGATTTAATCATTTTTACTTGAGCAATTATACTTATAAACTTATTTGTTGACCACAGTTTTGCCCCACTTCATGTGGGCGTTCCCATGTTTTCACCCTAGACCCTCCTCATCTGATAGGTTTGCTCCATAAAAATCTGTAGCAAACAAGGTTTCTGAGAAACCCTCTTCAGTCTCATTCTGTCCCCCTCTCAGACAGGAGCTTTCTTTCCCTCAATAAATATGTTACTCTTGACCTCTGTTGTCCTACATTGTTCAGTTTTAGAGAACACAAACTCAGGTATCTTTCAGTTTGGGAGTATCATTCCCTATACCAGTAAGAGAACTGTATCATAGGTATTCCTTATTTTATGTTATGGAAAATGTTGGTTTAAGTCTTTTGTTTTCACACAATTTTTTATATTAAGCAAAGGCATCCCTTTTAATAAGAAAAGACAAGTTACACTTGTCTTAAATAAGCTGAAGTTCCAGGGGGGCTCTGGTCTCTGAATCATTATTTGTTAAATTGACCATAATAATTGTATTCCATTCCATTCCACCCCAGCCCATCATGGTCCTTACCATTCTACTGTCCCTGTGTACCAAGGTGTAGTTGTTGATAGATTTTTGTCAACTTACCTGGGTGGTCTGGGTGGTTCCACGCCCTGGGCCATGAGGCCCTGCCCTGCAGGGTGTAGAGAGACTGTCCTAGGGCACGGAGGGCTCACGCAGAGTGACACAGCAAAAAAAAAGGCTATATGAAGGGATTGAGGAAAGATTCAGAATTCCACTTCCTCAGAGGGACTTCCGTCTTCACAGTCAGCTTGGATTTCATCTTCTGACTTTGCAGTCTCTTCGGCTTCTGGCTTTGAACTTGCATCTTTCTGTTGCAGATTCTTCAGCTTTCTGTCGACAAGTTTTCAGTCTTCCACTGCAGAGCCTTGGCCAAGTGATAGTGACTTGCGCAGATCTCTGAAGTGAGCTTCAGACCTTGGACTGAGCCCTGCAATCTCAGGTGTGCAGATGCGCACTGAGTGCTTCCTCCTCCTCCTCTGCGTCTCACTATAGTAAGCCTATCTTGTGATTTCTTATACATTTGTACATCTTGCGTTATATCTGTTCCTTGTATTGTATCTGTCCTTTAGTAAACATATGACTAATAAACATACTTATAATTCAGTGCTAGGTAGGAGGAGAAAACAACCCAAAGACTTTTTTTTTTTTTTTTTTTTTTTTTGTCTTTTTTTGAGACAGGGTCTTGCTATGCAGTTGAGTCTGGCCTTGAGCTCACTTTTGTAGCCCAGGCTGGTCTTAAACTCGCACCAATCCTCCTGCCTCAGCCTCCTGAGTGCTGGGATTATAGGCGTGAGCCACCACGTCCGGCTCCAAAGACCTTTATCACCTACTAAAACTTGTATTTTTCAAAGAGGAGCTTTGGATGTGCCCACATTATGCTGTGACTTCCTTACTGCAAAATATGCTAAAATGAAGTTTTGAAGCCTGCATCTTCCAAGGAAAGGGTAAAGAAGAAGCAGGTGTGTTCTTGGGCAGCTGAACCAACCTACATACAACATTTAAGGACGTAGGCCTTGATTGTGGATTGTGAGACTCTGAGCATTTGAGAATTCTAAATATTTGCAGAAGATGATGTTGGTGTGCATACACTGAAATGTTTGCATCAAAAATTCTGATCTATTTTTAAATTATTAAAATCCATAACTAAGTGAATTTAATAAAAGTATGCTCTTGGTCTTAGGATAATGGTCAGAAGAAAAGTTGTCTGTGTTACTTACCAATCACTAGTTTCTTCTGGTACTGTTGTATGGAAGTAATACCTTATCACACCACAAAATTGTGATGAAGTTTGGCTCCTCTGCCTAACATCTATTAGGGGCTTTTTTCGCTTTAAAATATTGGCTCGCTCTGTGGGCCGAGAGTGTGGAAGGTGCCAGGAACAATGCAAGTCTTAAAGCGCCTTGTGGTCAGCATGCTCTGCCAATGCCTTCCAATTTTTCATAGAAAAACATCAAGACTATTTGGTTAGAGGGCATATTAATTATCCGGGGTCATATCAGGCAGGGTTAATTTATTCCAACACTGAGCTGGTGTTGTATGAAAAGCCCTGTGGCAAGGACTGTTCCTCATCACAAATCACGTGGGTGAATCGGAACGTGTCTGATCTGTCATTTGGCCCCACACCACTTCAGATCAGCTTTCAGGCTGGAATGTTAGCTAAGGCTCTGCACTGATGCTTTCTGTGAAATTGGATGGCAGCATCAATTATGATTATTTTTACCAACATACTTGGAAAACAAAGGTTTTAATGACAGACTATAGTATTTTATTAACCATAGCACTGTTCCTGGCATTTTTCAGGGAGACCTGAGCTATGCCAACTATTGTTGAATTAAATACTCAACTAAAACATCATTCCTTATTTAAAGTATATTGATAGTGTACTTAAGGTATAGATGACTACTTTAAAACATAGGGCTTATTTATTGTAATCACTACGCTCCACATAGCTGTTGTGGTTCTTTTACTCACTGTGGAATAATATGCAGAGGGTGCCTCCCACCAGCACAAAGCAGAGGCCAAAATGGTGTAGCTGATTTCACTCTATGCTGGGAAAACACTGAGATAGGAAGGAGGGAATTAAAGTCATTTCTGCTTGGTTTCTTTATTAGAAAGTGGGGTGCACTGTTGTAGCAGCCGATGAGCTTTAGAAACAAGCCAGTCATTTTAATGAGAAGAAAAGATGAAATAGCAATGAAACAGTTTAAAACAGGTTAATAGAACAGTTGTGATACATGGTGTATTGTTGTCTGCATAGTGATTATTCAGAGGACAAGATGCAGACATGGTGCCTTGTCTAAGCAATATTACTACATACGTTTCCTCTCACTGAAATAAAAGAAAGTACCTGCATATCCATCCTGTATATCTATCCTGTCATATATATATATATATATATATATATATATATATATATATATATATATATTCCTTTTCACAACAAGCTGGTCCTTCTTTATTTATACTCCTTTTTTGTTTTGTCAGAGATGGGTTTTCCATTGCTGTTAAAGAAACTATATTTGGCAAAGTCTTTAAAGGACCTTTTCATACTTGATGCCATTCCAAAGATTGCAGGTACTTGAATTCACAAAATAACCCAGTATGGTCCAAAAGTCCATAATAGTAGTCGGTTATCAACACAACTGGCAGTTTTCTCAAGTTTTCTTTTCTCATTAAAATGAATAAACATAAAAAATTAAAAAGAAAGTCAATCCAAAATTAACGATTTTCTTTGTCCTTTAATGACTAATATAGCTCATATTCATTGTATTCTAACTGCTAAAGTATCCACAGCCTCAAAGTCAATGTGAAATTATTATGCAATAAAATATATAATCATATTAGAAAGAAAGAAAGAAAGAAAGAAAAGAAAGAAAGAAAGAAAGAAAGAAAGAAACAAACAAACAAACAAACAAACAAAGGAGGCCAGTAAAACTTTGCCCTGGAAAGTCATTGGAGCACTTAGGACTTGCAGACATGATATCTGTACTGTTTCCAGTGTAGATATCCAAAATTTACCTGCATTTGTTCATTATTTAAAAAAAATTATGCTTCCTTTGTATTTAGTACAGATTCTACTGAGTGTTCAGGGTCTCACCATGCAGATCAGACTCCTAATGATCCTCCTGTTTACAGCCTTCCAAATACTAGAACTATGGTTGCACCACGGCACCCAGTCTTAATCACTGCCTCAGCAGGCCCCAGGGGTGGGACCACCATGTCAGGCCAGGGGACTGAACCCCTGGCCCCCACATGCATTTCCCTAAATAGGCGTTTTAATCTGCTTAGCTATCTGATGGGCCCTTAAAACTTATGATTTTTGAGAGTGTGGACTGTTTGTTTACTCTTCTAAACATAAGTTAGAACATTAAACTTCAGAGAAGCACCTTTGACAACCAGAAAGAAAAGCTGCTAACTAGGTAGGTAAAGGAACTGAAAAGAAAATATTTGGAGATGAGAGCATGGTCAATACCCCTAATCGGTGTTGAAAATTCAGGTAAAGTGGAAACTCGGAGTGTCACTGGACTTAGACCCACGTAGGTCATGATCGACTGCTGCTGAAGCAAGCTGCTTACCCTTAAGAACTGGAGTCAAAGGTAAAACTGTGAACGTCCAATGGTAAGGAGTTTACACTAAGAGCTATGAGCTCATAATACATCGTAGTAAAGTACACTACTGAAAAATACTGAGTTAAGGAGAAAGAGGTACTAGGCTTTCAGGCTGATGGGATGCTTCAATCCAAGGTTTCTTTCACTCTCCTGATAATGATAATATTTGGATATAGTACAAATCCTGGCACAGAAAACAAGCAAAATACAGAATCATTTACATACAGCAAAGATTAAACACAAGTGTCTAAATCCATGGATTTAAATAACACTGATTTGACTCAGGGACAGAGTCTTATAAGAGAACATTCTTCAGGATGAACCCAAGTTATGTTACAGCCATGCCTTATTGCACTGATGTTTCAGGGTTATCTATTCTTTATAGCAATTAATGAAGTCAATGATAATCACATATAAAACTGTTTTGAGAAATGGTGCAAAAATTAATGCCAGTTACTACAAATGTTATATAAATTTATCAATATTTTAATTACATTTTCTAGGAAAATGAAAGATATAGAATTCTTTGATTTATATGAACCTTGGCACTACTTCTTTTAACCATATTTTTCTCACCAAGCACATAATATTGAGAATACATATGATATCTACATATGAAACATATGATAAATAAAATACATTTGATTATATGTTTCATTTCAATTAAAATGTGAAAAAACGAAATACTTAAATTTAATATGGAAACTGTTGATGATTTTAGATAAGCTATATATAGAATTGTGAAATGCTCCTGAACATAATTAATTGGTTTTGATTAATTTTCTACTGGCCTATAAATATAGTAACTTCATTTTTCCAAAAGTAGTCTAATGTGATTTTTTTAAGGGTTGTGGTTTCTTGTTTATTTGATTAGTTTCCTTTGGGAAGCAAGTTACAACTGTATTTCTTCTACAATATAACAATATAAAAGTTTATGTTCATCTCAAGAGAACAAGTATATCTCTATTTCTGTCATTCATGCTGGCAATCACTTAAAAGCTGTGAATGTTTACTATTGTATGATTTGGCCTCAATTGGTCTGGAAATTAGTGTCCTTGAATGTATATTTTGTTCTTATTTGTCTTACTATTAAATATATACCTCTAGTTTATCAAATCTAAGGTCGATTGGCAAAATCACTTTTTTCCAAAATAGTAAAGCACTTTAAGATTTAAGATTTACATCACTCTGCTACATAATCCGTGATGGTTACTTTGCATTTCTGTACTCCGCATTTAATCACCACAGAATATTATTCAATCTTCATATTCTTTCTGACTGCAGTTTTGCCCTGGGCAACACACCCATTCAGATATGCCTGTGTGTAGATTAGTGGCTCTTAGGTAACATGGGGATGGCCAGAAGCAGGAGCACCCAGAAATCCACCGAGCCTGTGGGTTTTTACAACTTCCATCAAGTCCAACTCCCAGTGCAGAGATTCAGCGACTGTCGTACCAAACCACTGTGAGACCTAGTGCCAAATGGTTCAATGTGAATTAACAAACTTATTTTACAGATACAAACTAACTTATATATGTGTCTCATTACTATATCTTACCAATATTTACACATTATCATATTATAGTTATACCAGAGAAACCAAAATCATGCCCTTTTTCTAAGAGAAAAGAATTTATTATGGTGATAGTAAAACACTTTCAATGATTGATTACGTAAGAAAATTTTGTTTCTCATCATACTATATTGGTATATGTGCATCCATGGTTATAGTATCACAATTGGCCCTTGCTAGGGGCCCGGTGGGATGGCTCAGTGGTCTAAAGCGCCTGCTTGGGAAAGCTTGGGCGGCTTCAGGGACCGCGGTTCGATCCCCGGCACCACATGCTGCGCCAACCCTGCCTTCGGGGAGGGCTGAGCCGGCCATAAAAATGAGTGAATAAACAAATAAAGGTTCTGAAACAAGAAAAAAAAAAAAAAAACAATTTGCCCTGGCTAAATCTTGGAAACAAACCAAATGCACATCACCTGAGAGCAGGGTAGAAGAGATGTGGTACTTTCATATAATGGAGTATTACTCACCCATAAAGAAAGAGCCAAGGATTTTACAGGTAAAGAGATACAACTAGAGGTCATGCTCATAAGTGAAATAAACCAGTCTCACATGTGTAAACATCATATTGTCTCTTTTGTATCAATACTGGAAGAAGGAATAAGATCCAAAAGGTATAAGAGATATTGTGAAAGGGAAAGGAACTGTTCAAGAGAAAAGCGTAACATGCATATCTGATAATCTGCATAAATACTTTAAGATAACATTATGCAATATAATAACCATTGTTAATTTCCTATCACCTTGCTTTGAAGTTCTATTTGTTTCTATTATTGTTTTTTATCTTTAAAATACAAAATAAGGTCATGGGACATAGCTCAGTAGAATAAGTGCTTGCCTGGAAAGCGCTAGGTACTCAGTTCAATCCCCAGGACCACAAAAATAAAATTAAAAAAATAAAATAAAAACAGATTACAGTTATTATCTTTAGATATTAAAAATAAAACACTGGAAGTTTTTGATTGCAGTAGAAACTAACTTCCCTACTTCTAAAAATTGAAAATTATTTAATAATGCTAAAATTCTAGGGCCTGGGACATACTCAGTGGCATAATTGCCTGCGTGGAAACTGCAAGGTCCTCAGTTCGAGCTCTGGTACGAGAAAAAAAAAGTAACAACTTGTGAGTGCATCATGCACTTCGAAGTTCTTATTTTCAAGAGTATTTCTTGCTATAATACATGACTGAGGTTTTAAGTTATAAAACTGAATCAACTGGACTAGAAGTTTGTGTGACTCAACACTCGTTATGACATTACCCTGTCAAGGTAATGTGTGTACATCACATATAAAATATGTGAGGCACCCAATAGGAAAACAATGACATCACCTGACAACAAGGCGAGTATGCCAGCTGGAAGTCAGGGATTCTCTGGGGGAAAGAGGATCCTTTGGAGCAATGTTGTCGGATAATTCTCACTGAAAAACTTTTAAGTGGAAAGAACGCAAAGATTTTTTAAAATACATTGGTAAATTGCGAAAAAGCCAACTGAAGAGAGATGATAGGAAAGGAGGAGGAGAGAGGGGCAGGCAGGGTGGAAGGAGGGGCGGAAGCAACAGGAAAGGAAGTGGAAGAGAAGGGTAGGAAGGAGAGCAAGCGAGAGGCACACATGCCAGGCTGCTACAAAGTCACATCGTGTGTAATTCTGTAGCTGCCACTCAGTCAAAATTAAAATCGTAATGGTCAATTCATTGGAAGAATTGGATGGATGGATAAAAATGGAGGGTTCTTTCTGGGGAGCAAAATAGATCAGGAGCTTTTTGCAATGGAGAAAGCTCAGCGTTAAGTGATGTAAGTATAGGAACTTAGGTGCTGCAGTCTTTAACTTCCTGACAGTGATTTTATCTTGCTGAGGCCTCATTAGATCTAAGTGTGAGAAATCTCAGAGATTTTTATATAGAAGCATCTTCTAAAAAAGCAATTTCTGAAGCAGACCAGATAACTCAGCAGTGGATTAAAGAACCTAGTTAGACAGGGGCAGGGACTGGAGTTTGATCCCCAGCATGCCACACCAGCCCTGCTCCCATGGTGCACTGAGATGGAGATTGAGACTGGTTGTGGTCGCACACACCTTTAATCCCAGAGCTGGGGTGGTTGAAACAGGAGGACCACTACAAGACCGATCTGTGTAGTGAAACCCTGTAGACCTTGTACTAAATGTATAAAAAAATAACAAAATTATAAACTAATTTCTGCATTAATATTTTTAATGTATTTGGTACAGAGTCCTGCTACTCAGCTTGGACTCATAGTGATTCTCCTGTTTCAGCCTCCCCAGCACTGGGATTACAGGCATGCCCCACCACACCCAGACTGTGTGGCCAGTTTAGCATTCAGGGAGTTAGGGCCGGTGTAGCGTGTGGAGCAGGGGAGCAATTCCCAGTCTCTGCGCTTGCCTAAGCAGCTGCTTAGTCCACTGAGCTATCTCCACAGCTATTTCTACATTTTTTGAGGTAGCAATTAAGCGTTAAATGATGGTGATGAAGGAACATCGGTGCAGCAAACTTTATTAACTTCCCCGGAAGTCATTTTATCTTGCTGAGGTCTCATTTGATCTAAGTGTGAGCAATCTCAAACAGAGATTTTTGGATGAAAAGATCTCCATATAGAGCAATTTCTGGGGCCTCTAAATATTTAGGTAGTAAAAGCACAAGTATGATTCAAGGCAAAGTATTTGCATTCGTCTTTCTAAAAAGGCATCGGGTGGCGGCTTTTTAATGACTACGTAGTCATCCTGAATAATCACGTTGCTGCACTTTTTTTCACTAGGCTGAGGCTTGAGATAATGCTATGATCTCGTTCACTGAAATCCATAATTCATGTGCATTGAAATATGCCTCGTTATACATAGTTCTGCTGCACCTTTACTAAGTGCATTTGAGACCCACCAGCATGCTGACTTCCCAGCATCAACTGTGAATTCCCAAGAGGCATAGGCATACGTTGTTCATTAATACTCATCTCTGAATTGACGGCTGATTAAATATATCACGTGTGGGTCTGGCCACTACCTTTATTCCACCCTGTGCTCAGGTGCTTCTGGATTCGCCGGTCCGATGCCATGATCTGTTTCTGGAGAGGCTGCCCTAGGTGAATTGAGATCAGCCAGGGACACGTGCCAAAAGGAGATGAGAATAGTTGAGTCAAAGCTTTGAGGGATTCCCTGTGTCTCCCATACCACTTAGGCAATACTTGGGCTGCAGTCTCACTCCTCGATAGACACGGTGCTCTCCAGGGGAGACACTGTGTCCACCTTCTGCTTCCCTAGATTTTGTCACAAGTTTTCTTTCTTGACCTTTAAACCTAGTGGTGATAGGAGCTCCTTTTTGTTCTTAGTCCTTTGGTGTCCTTAAACTTTATGGAAGTAAAATTCTTGGTCCCCTCTGAATGAGAGCTCTGCAGCATCAGGGAGCTGATCAGATCCTTGCTAGAACTGACATGCAGTGACTACGCTTTGTCTTGAAAATAAAGATGAAATCTCCGTCAACAGGGAAGCAAGAAAAATCACTTTTTGTTCTCCAAATCAACTAAGTGTTAACACTTCAGAGAAAGTCAGTCTGACTGAAGTAAAATCTTCTAGTTTTCCTTCTCCTCTCCTATTCTCTTTCATTTCTACCCAGCTGCTATTTAATCTTGCTGGAGAATCTTAGGTATCACTCCATGTTGAGAACATCGGCAAAAGAAGCTCAACAAGATAAAAAGGGACGGTGAGATAACTCAGCAGACTATGTGCCTGCTTAAGCAAGCACAGGGACTGGAGTTCGATCCCGCATGCAGCACTGGCCTCATGTTGGGTGCGCTGAGCCAGAGAGAAGTCCAGGTGTGGCTGGAGCACACCTGCAATCTCAGTGCCAGGGAGGCTGAAAACAAGATCATTATGAACCTATGCTGTGTAGTGACACCCTGTACCAAATACATTAAAAAAAGAAAATAAAAATATACTGTGAAAACACAAACATATTCAATAAAAGGCACTCATAACATGAACAATTTGATAGTTTAAATCAGTGTATTATTAAATAAACTGTTGCTATACCTACATCAGTAGGTTCTAATAATGCAAGAAAAAATAAAATAATTACACTTAACACCATTAAGGGATTACAATATCAGAGGGTCACGTATATGACCATTTGGGTCTAAAATATCAATAAAATCAAAGCGGAACTTAGGCTTAGTTTTTCAAATGAACATGGGTAATATTGGTCAGATTATAAATAAGTAAACATGAAATTCCATTTACAATATCAATAAAATTCTACAGATATAATTCATGCATGGAACACAATTGATCTGCTCAAAATAGTTACTCTTTTTGTTTATGAAATTGTTGAGTACCTATGCCTAACTTCAGATGTCAATATTCCAGAGACTTTTTTTTACTTATATTGAGTCTTCAATATCTTCAGTAACTAATAACATATTTATGACAATAAATTTCGGTATTCTGCCCATTTTATTGAAAATAAAGGCAGGTGAGATAGCTTGGCAGACTAAGTGATTGCTGAGGTACAGGCAGGGGCCAGGGTCCGATCACCGGCTGGAAGAACTGTGATGGACTTGGGGTGTGCTGGAGCACACCTGTAATCCCAGCACTAGGGAAGCAGAAAACAGTAGGATCACTGCGAGTCCAAGCTGCACAGTGAAACCCTGCACCAAAAAAGCTTCCCTTCTGTATTACCTAGTGTAAACACTATGCAGACATAATGTCACTTATGGATACCAATTAATATTTAAAACATCTAAATGTGAGATAATAATCAGGGAGAAAGTAGAAAGCAAATGTCACAGAATCTTCTGAAAATGTTTTCACTGAAATCTGTTGTTATTTTCGATTAAGATCATGTACTATCAGCAGCTCAGCAATGTTAATGTTTTGATATCTCCTCACATGATTTTGTATACAAATCACATCCCGTTTGTCAAGCCGATGTTTCTAAGGCAAAGCCTCATCTAGAATCAGTAAGAGCTTTGCTTCATTGTTTCTTGTAACAATTAATCAATTCCACAATCAAAGAATTGTGTGCTGAGTTCTTCATGTACCTTTATTTGTGTTTTGATATTCTCGGTGTCTCTCATTTCTACCTCAGCTTTGTCATTTCAGAGAGATGAAAAGGAAATGAAAGAAAAAAATCAATAGCCATTCCCAGATACAAATGTAAGAAGTGTGCTAGGTGTATCGTGATGAGATTCTTCCATATCATTGAACATATTTGTTTCTATTGCTTGTTAAGGATGCCGTCAACTGAGGAGAAAATGTAAGATCCTTTTCACATCCTCTGATATCTGTAATTTTTGTCTCTTTATCATTTTGACTTTTTAGCTCACTCTCTACATTTGCGTATTATATTACTCACATTCATCTTTGACTGTGGCTTCTCACATCGATATCCATTAAAGTAACATACAGCTCTCTCCCTGACAATTTGTGATAATAGATCTTAAGGCAATTTCCTGTAATGAATTATTTTTTTGCATATGGGGAAGCGGCCTTTCTGAGAAGAGGATCAAATGTGAATCAGGCCAGTTCACCACTTCTGGAGGTATTGCTGGTGCCTGTGAGTGTTTGTATTTAACTCTAAATGTAAGAGGCTACACAAGAATATGGAAGCGCTGTCTGTGTTTAGGGATCCCTGATACTTGAACAAAACTTAGCATACAAAGGTGAAAGCCACTCATCAGCTGTTACTGCAGATTAGAAGGGAGGGCCCCTGTTTTGATTTATGTAATTGCAATAAAGGTTTAAAAAGACTTCATGCATCATCTTTTGACATGTAAGTAATAGTTACCAATAAGATTATAGATAGAAAACATATTCTGGTAAAATAGTGTGAATAAATAGAAGCACATAGCTGAAAAACAGCACAATTCCAATGAAAAAGTCAACTACTTTGTTAGCAACGGTTAATATATAGTGTGTAATGTGGAAGTAAACTTGATTTATAGTACTGATTTGCATTAGTTTTACAATTTTCTTTTCATTTTTAAAAGATAGTACATTTTATTCATAACAAGTAAATAAAATAGTTACTGGAGGTCGTCAGTTACATTTAAATGATTATTATTTAAATTATGTACAGGACACAGATAGAATCTTCTGACTATGATCAACCTCTTCTTTATTAAATGTAAGAACTGTAAATTAAAATCTCAGCCAGCCCATATTATAACTGAAAATTTGTGTATAATTTGATACCTTCATATTGGCTGATTTTAATGTCTTGATATTACATATAAATTAATACTACTGTCTCATGTTTACTAATAATGTCAGTAAATTCTCTAGTGAACAAAATTTCATAATATTTTCCTAAATTTTGTGGATATTCCATAACAATTACCTACATGGAAGCTACTTATTTGAAAGCAATAAAGACAGATAGTGAAATAATAGCTTCTAGAGTAAGACCAGGTCAAAATGACATAGGAATTAAAGGAGAAGTAGGGGAGCCTTCACTAAAACGATGTGGGATTCACTAAATGCCGTTCTGTAGCTAAATGATACAGGGCAGCGTCCTAGTGAACGTCTTGATAAGAGAGGAGGGCTAGGGAGTGTAAGCTGGAGCACATACAGCCATGTGTACATCATCATACTTCTGTGATGCCACTAATTAGTGGCCTTTTAACTTCATTTCTTCAATCGACAGGGAAACAATTCAACCAATTTATATTGCTTCCCTCAGTTTATGGTTTGCCCAATGTGAACAACTAAATAAGTAATATTGACTTGATGGTGGGCACAGCGGACTGCGCACTTAGCGTGCCTAGAAGGCCTCAGGTTTCCTTAGAAAAATATATTTTAGTCACTCAATAACTTATTGTAGCTAGGAGACTTCTGCCAGGAATTAAAACCTCCTACCTTCCCAAGGCCAGATGAGCGGCTATAGATCTTGAATAATGATCAAATCCCCTTCTAACCTTATTTTAGGTAGAAGTTCAAAAGATAAGCTTATTTCATTGTCATTTAAGAAAAATACATTATTTTGGGGCCCAGCGGGATGGCTCAGTGGTCTGAAGCGCCTGCTTGAGAAAGCTTGGGCGGCTTCAGGGACCACGGTTCAATCTCCAGCACCACATGCTGCACCAGCCCTGCCCTCGGGGCGGGCTGAGCCGGCCATAAAAATGAGTGAATAAACAAACAAAAGGTTCTGAAACAAGAAAAAAAAATAAATGAAATAAATTCTTAAAACAAAATAAAACATTATGTTGTTATTAAAACCATTCCTGGATGGCACAGACACTGAATTCTTGAAGGGATATCTTTATGGACGATATTACAAGAACTACTATACTTCCAAAAAATGTGTATTATATTGTTTTCTCTTTCTATTTTAGCAGTGTCTCATGTGGCAGTCAAGCCAGCTCATGGACAACTGAGTAGTGACCTGAAAACTTCTGGAACTTTGTATTCTTTCAGTAGAGCTATTGTGATGGTTTGTGCTAGAATGTCCTCCAACCCCACTCCCAAGGCCTCATGTGGCCAGGGAGCTGGGGCGGCTGAGTCTAGAATTGTTGGTTGATTCCTTGTCTAGTGCTGGAATATAAGTGTGGGTGCTGCACTTGCCCTAGGGTGGGGAGCAACAGAAATAAAAGGAACAGAAAGCAAATTCTTTTGCACTCCTTTCATGCTCTAATTGTTCTTGTCGTCTTCTGCTGCCATGAACTGCTGCTCCCTGCCTTGTGCCACTCTGCCTTGGAGCCAGCTGAGTACGGACAATAATCTCCACTAACTGTGAGCTAAATAAACCTTTCCTTCCTTAAGTGTGGGTGTCAGGTATTTTGTCTCAGCAATGAGAAGACAGAAAATAAGACACCAACAAGGGCCTACTTTATGCAAGTCAGCAATTATCAATCTGTCAGATGCTGTGCTTAAGAATCATTACTGTTAACCCATTTCTGTTAGTCATTTCATATCCAACAAGGATGGTCAAATTTATTCCATAAATTCTACTTCCCTCTGTGGCTAAAACTTAAAATTTCTGTTATCCGGTCACGTGAACCTTCACCATGGTTTTAAATACCAAATTGAAATGAACACAGATGTTCCTGTGAACAGTAGAAACTGAATGTAGTTAACTTGTATACTGTAACCTGACTAGTGCTTCAAGAAATGGAGTGTAATAAATGGGGCCCAGGAACAGCTGTGGTCTATGACTGAAAACCACCGAAAGCTGGGATAGGGGAATCCTGGAAAGCTGGGACTCCAGGTAATGGAGAGCAGCTTCACCTGTGGGCTCTGTTTGTTGCTTTCTCCCTTGTTTGGAATGCTCTTGGTTGACCCCTGAGTAAACCCTATGATAGGGAAGGGATGGAAGTTAATGGAGATTGTGGTCACATTTGTGACTAAGCACATGGTCCTCCTTTGCTGAAGTGATTATGAATGAGACCACGCTGACTACCCTAAATAAAGCTGACTTGCTTCAGGGATGCTTTCTTCACTGAGGGAAAAATCTCAGTGAATCCTCTGAGCTACCTTCATCAGGTGTTCTTGTCGCTCCTTTGGGCACTGACACATAACATTACAAGTGGCACACAACACGGGGCATGAAGGATGACCAGGGGTGAGCTAAGAGAGACCTGACTGAGTGGAAAAAGTACACCCAGAGTAGGCGAGACCCCTGGAAAAATTTTGGGTAATGAGGAATTCTGCTTCAATAGAAAATTATAATGTCCATCTTATAGAGATATTACTCAGAGGAACAGGGGTAAAGGTAAAACCAAAGAGATTTTAAGAATAGTTCTTCCCTATAAAAAGACATTTTTTGTTTGTTTGTTTGTTTCAGCCTAAAGGAAAAGCTGCTCTAGAAAAGAAAGAAAGAAAGAAAGAAAGAAAGGAAGGAAGGAAGGAAGGAAGGAAGGAAGATAGAAAGAAAAGCTGCTCTAAACTTAAAAGTTTGGAAACAGATCACAAAAGTGCTGTAAAGAGCACACCAGCAAGGAGAGCCTATCACTTTCAGTGTGCTGTCTTTATGTAGCCTTATCTCCTCAGCTTTAGAGCTCCTTCAGTCTTGCTGTGAGAAATCAAGTCTGCAGCCAATTACTCATACTCAGGAAGGCAGTCTTGTGAGGGGTTCAGTTGATGAGGACATTGTGGAACATGTAGGCAGAACCACATCTCTTGATTCAACCTTGGGGGATGAAGAGTCCAAAACGGGAAGTTCAAAAGTAAAGTGGGCATTTCTGGCTCTTTGGCCTCTGTGCTCTGATTCTGAGGACATTTTGAAAGCTCAGGAAAATGAGCTGGAGAAAGAGGAACGTAGTACCTAGGAGTTTTTCCATCATATAGAACATTTGACACAGTCGATGTACAAGTTTGTGGAGCGACTGGATGTTTCAAGTCCACCTTCCATGCTTGCTAAGGCTCAGTCTCTGCCTCCTGCCCCAACTAATCCCTCAGATCCTCCATATGAACATGAGCAACCTGTTTCAGCTTTTGGGTATAGAAGTGCAGTGACCTAAGTTTTATTGCAGGAAAGGAAGCAGGGAAACCCAGAGGCTTATGAAACACCCTTGGGAATCTGCCTTGTTATAGTTCAGCAGCACCCTCCAAATGAGCAACACCCAAATGGTTGTATACAGTGCAATTATCAGCCTCTAGCTTTTCAGATAGTCAAGGAGTTGAAGCAGGCTGTTATAGCACATGGAATGCAATCCAGTTATGTTATTGGCCTCTTACAAGGATTGGCAGATAAGCATAGGCTTGTTCCTCATGATTGGGGAATGTTAGGCTGTACTGTTTTGGAACCAGGACAATATCTTCAGTTCCATACTTGTTGGAAAGATGAGGCAGAAACCCAGGAAAGGATAAACATAGGACAAGATCCACCTGTCACAATTAGAGCAGATCAGTTTACTGGCTCAGGCGTATGGTTTGGTATCAGGGCTCAACTACAGTGTGATGATTTGGCCGTTGTTCAGACTCACTTATATTGCATCAGAGCATGGGAGAAGGTCAAAAAACCTGGACATGCTCAAAAGTCTCTTGTTAAAATAGTGTTGATTTTATCTCTTGGCCAAGGGAGGCAATTAATAAAACAGACAACTTGATCTTTGGGATTTGTTGTTACAAACTGTGTCTTTTGAAAATGCTAATTCAGAGTGTGGAAGGGTTATACTGCTATTGAAGGACCAAGGCGCTCCATTGGAGGAATAAAGCAAGGCTTGTGCAGATATTGGTTCTGAATCTTACAAAGCTAATTTACTGGTTGCTGCTTTTCAGACTTCATGTAAAGAACATTTTACAAAATGCTTTAATTGTGGCAAGATGGGACATATAAAAAAGAACTGTAAAAAAGAAAAGTGCCAAGCCATACTCATGTTCCTTTTAATAGTCTTTGTGGTCACCGCTGTCACCCTAAGTGGGTTGGCTTTGTGCTTGGAGCTGTTCGTGTGTGGGTGATCAAACACATGTCACTCTGAACAGTGACAGTCGGTGACTGTGGCTGTTCCTGCTGCATGTGGCCAGCCCCCTGCTACTGGTGTCTCCAGGTTTGGGGATAGCAGGTGGCACTGCTCCCTGCAGGGCACCTCCTCTCAGCAGAGAGCAAGGGCCTCAGATTCTGTCCTTGGCAGCGCATGGGACTCATGCTGTGTTGCTGTGACTCAAGCGTCGTGGGAAACTGGACATCGCTTTATTTTTTGTTTTTGATATAGAGTTCAGGAATTTCCATCAAACTCTTTCCAGAGCCCCTCACTGCCACGAAAGCTGGGGCTTCACCAGTTTGCCTATCTGGTGATATGGGGACTTCTGGTTGTGTCTCTATATTTATTTTTAAATATGCCATGTGGGTACTTCGTGGTGTATGTCTTTAGGCTCCAGTTAGTGTTTCTAAAGTAGTGGGTTTATTTTGAGTGTTACAACGGATCAAGGCATTAAACATTCAGACTTCTCCCTTCTCCCCAATCCAAATACCAATGCTATTGTAAAATAAGTGTGCATAGTGCCTAAAAACTGTATGAAAATCCTTTTAATCACTTTATTTCAGATGCTTAACAAATTTAATCTCTTATTCTAATAAATATACTGTCAGATTGAAAAAAAAGGGAAGAGGAAAAATAAAACTGAGCCCCCTTGATAAAAATGGACAACCGTTACAACAGCAGGGAAACTGGAAAATAGGTCTTTTTCCTCGGGGCCCAGAGATAAACAGTATGAGGTATCAGTGCTTTCTTTTGAATAACCACATACCCAATCAAAATTAAGAATTTCAGAGCCCTTTCAGGACATGCCGGGAAGTACAACCTTAGATATTGAAGCTATGGAAAATCAGATTTGGCAACCCGCTTATGGAGTATATCACATTCACATTAATATTTATGGCCCCATACCCACAGATACTATTGGTATGATTATTGGGAGATGTAGCCTTACTAGCAAAGGTGTCTTTGTACTATTAGGCGGCATAGATAGCGATTATGAGGGAGAAATTCTTGTGGTGATGTCTACCTCTGTACCATTTCAAATAGTAAGCAAACAGGATTGCACAGTTACTATTGTTGCCCTATGTAAAAGACAACAGCACCCTAGAGAAAAGAAAAGGAGGATTTAAAAGCACCGATTTTTCGGTATGGTGGTAAACACTTTTGGGACAACGACCCGAACTATCTATAACTATTCAAGGCCTAAGTTTTAAAGGGATGACAGACACTGGAGCTGATCTCTCTATTATATTCTCTAAAGGGTGGCCTTGTCAGTGGACTAAAATTCCTGTTTCTGTCACATTTTCAATTGTAAGAACTATGACTAATATTCAACAAGTGAAAATATGTTGATCTGTATGGGGCCCGATGGCCAGAGAAGAAATTTACAACCCTAAGTGGCAGACATTGCTATGAATTTTTGAGACATGATCAGCTTTCTCAGTCAGGTGCTACTTTACAAATCCCTACACTTTCCCAGGAGATAAAAATAAATCTGAATTCAAATTTAGAGTAAGGGGCCATTGTCCCAAGCTTCGCCCCCCCCTTAAGTGGTTAACAAACAAGCTTATTTGGTGGAGTAATGGCCTTTGACAAATGAGAAGCTCTTGGATCTTGAAAAAACAGTTGAGGAGCTGTTAAATGAAGACAGAATAGAAATCTCAATGAGTCCCTGGAATTCCCCAGTATTTGTTATAAAGAAGTCAGGAAAATGAAAACTAATTACAGATTTAAGAAAAAGTAATGCTGTTATTCAACCAAGGGGTCCTTTACAATCTGGACTACCACAACCTTGTATAATCCCAAAGAACTGGTTCTTATTTATTATTGATTTATACTACTCCCATTCAGCCTCAAGACACAGAAAAAATTGCTTTTATAATCCCCTCTTTAAATAATAACTACTCAGATATCAGTGGAAAGTTTTGCCTCAAAATATGTTAAATAGTCCAACTCTGCCAATTTTATGTGAACCAACCTCTGGAAAAGTTAAGAAATCTATTTCCTTCAGCCTTAATATTACACTATGTTCATGATTTACTGTTTTCCCATTCTGGCAAAAATAAGTTAGATCAACTTCTTACTAAAACTGTGTTACTTCTAGGAGAACATGGATTAACTATAGCCAATAAACGTACAAAAAGAGCCACCTTTTGAGTACCTAGGTAATAAATTAGATCAAACACATGTCACCTCAAAAGGTTCAATTATGTGGGGATTGCCTACACACTTTAAATGATGTTCAAAAATTGCTGGGAGACATTAATTGGCTTAGGCCTTCCTTAGGAATTCCTACCTATGACCTATGACCTACAAAACTTATTTCTTACATTACAAGGGGACCTTGCTTTATATAGTCCCCAATCTTTAATTACTTTAGCTGAAAAAGAACTTTTACAGATTAAACTATTTATGCAAACTGCGTGTTTTATAGAATTGATCCTAGTCAACCAATTTTACTAGTTGTTTTTCCATCACAACACTCACTTACTGGAATCTTTTGGCAGGAAGGTTGTATGGTTAATTTTGCCTAATAATGTCCAGAGAAATTTGTCTACATACCTAAACAAATTTTATAGAATCAATATTAAAAGTAGATTAAGACTTCGCCATCTTATCGGCACAGATCCTCAACAAATTATAGTGCCATTTATCCAACAAGAAATTCTAAATCAGTACAAACCTTCAAATGAAAGGCAATTTGCTTTACAAGACTTCTTGGGTGACATTCACAATAGTTTCCCTAAAAATAAATGTCTTCAATTCCTTAAAAGAACCCAATGGATATTACCTTGTACTGTTAAGACTAAACCTATTCCTAAAGCAGATACATTTTTTATTGATGCCAATCAACTTGGCACGGCAGGCTCTCCGGGTCCTAAAACCAGACTGAGCAAACTCCTTTTCACTCCGTTTCAAAGGCAGAGTTAATTGCTATCATGATGCTGCTCCAAGATTGTTCGAAACCACTTAATCTCGTAACTGATTCTCAATACGCTAACCATACAGTAAAAGAAATAACAACTGCTACTTTCATTGCAGATGGTTCAGAATTAGTACATTTATTTTCCATGCTACAGGTTCTTACGAGAAATAGAAAGCAGCCTCTTTTTATTACACATACTAGAGCTCATGCTGTGTTGCCTGGCCCTAGGTCCACAGGAAATGAATGGATAGATCAGTTACTTATAGGTAATGTTCAAGCTGCCATGGATTTCCATGCTTCTACTCTTACTAACAAACAAGGGCTTATCCATAAATTCACTATTGCACATAAACAAGCACAACATATCTTAAACTCTTGCTCATAATGCGGTGCTTTACAAGACCATCACTCACCGCAAGGAATAAATCCAAGAGGAAATGCAGCCAATCAGCTGTGGCAGATGGGTGTCACTCATGTTCCTTCTTTTGAGAAATTACAATATTTTCATATGTCCAGAGACACATTTCCAGGTTTGCGATGGTCTACACCTTTACCCAGTGAAAAAGATCAATGTGTCATACAACATTTGCTAGAAGCATTTAATGTAATGGGAATCCCACAAGAGATTAAAGCTGATAATGCACCTGCCTATCTTAGTAAAGTTTTAAAAAAAAAACTTTTTGAACTTTGGAACATTACTCATATTACAGATATTCCCTATAAGCCTCAAGGTCAAGCAATTAGAGAAAGAGCTAATAGAAGTTTAAAATAAATGCTTATTAAACAGAAAGGATGGAATAGCATAGGGATATATATGAATACACTCAGGTTAATAGCACAAAAGGCTTTATTTACATTAATTTTTTAAAATCAGCTGCCAGATGGATCTTCTGCAGCAGACTATCAATTGACAAAGGAAGCAAGCATTCCTTTGTAATAGCTTGTTTTCTTTTTAGACAATAATGATCAATGGGTTCCAGGATTTATTCAGAGATGGGGCATAGGTTTTGTTTGTGTGATTATAGATGCTAGAGAAGTAGTTTGGGTACCAGTTCAGTGAAAAAAACTCAGAAAATGACTAAGCATAAACATTCTAAGATAGATCCTTCTATTGATGAAATGAGAAGACTCACTTTAAACAGGACACCAGCTGGATGGCCTCTTCCTGAGGCCCAACAATCCCCATTGACTACCTGGGGACAAATTGCAAAACTACTCCAGGACGGTACTTGAAATAATCCATCAAGAGAAAAATAATACCAACTTGTTTCTTGCTGTGGTGATTTTGTTGATGTTTCCAGTAAGTATTAAATGTAATTTTGGTTATTAGATTTATATTCTAAATTGAAGAGTTCACTGATGGAAAAAGTTTAATAAATAACAACACCGAGGTAAGGGAAGAAAAAAGTGACCTTTTCTTCTCCAAGGAAAGGATTTTAAAGGTTTAGGTGCTAATAGAATGGTCCCACTGCCAGATCTGCCATACTGCCAAAATACCAATGTTGCTTATCTTAATGATTGGGATACACTGGAAAATCCGTAGAGGAGAGGCAGCTTGGGAGTTAGTTAATACTTCCAAAGGAAGCATCAAATTGGAGCTCTATGAAGCTCTGTTGGAGCTTTATGGCTCTGCCCAGAGTTGCTTATAAGAAACTCTTCTGGCTCTACCATTATATCTCAGTTTTTCTTTGAATATATCTCTAAAATTCTTCTCTTAGCTTTAAATGTTCTAGGAACAACATCTATATCCTCAGCATGAGGATAAGAATCTGACTTCTGATACAGCTGCATCGTTCAAGGCAGGACTCCCCTTCCATGAGGCTGTTTCAATGTTTTCCTGGAGTTGTTAAAGAAGAGAACAGAGGGAGTGAATGAACTCATGATAGCCATGCTCTTTGAAGTGGTGACCATCACCACTGTGGCTGCTGCAGGTGAAGTGGCATTAAGCCAGGGCATATAAACTGTTTATCGTAAGAAGTCAGAACCACTGTGGATGTTTCAGAAAAATGCATGGACTCTAAAGCTAAAGACATAAAGTTGTTATATCGAAATGTTGATCTACAGTGTGTTACCTTTGCAATCCTGTTTTGTCAAGAAGTTGATGATGCTTTCGTGAGCAAGTTGTCAAAGTTGTCTGGCACTGATTTGTTGCAGATGGTATTGAAAACCTTGATTCTTTTCATGTTGCCCTATGGTTAAGTGGAAGTGTTGTGATATGTGATCTCTGTGCTGTTTGGTAGTGAGGATGAATTCATCCACAAGTTATGGATTGATAGTCTGTGATCTTCGCTCTGATTTTTCAAAAAAATAATGAAAGCAGGGAGATGTAACCTGACTAGCATTTCAAGAAATAGAGTGTAATAAAATGGGCCCAGGGACAGCTGTGGCCTGTTACTGGAAAGCTGGTATAGGGGAATCCCAGAAAGCTGCAACTCCAGGTATTGAAGAGTAGCTTCACCTGTGGGCTCTCTGTTTGCTGTTTCTCCATTGCTTGGAATGTTATTGGCTGACCCCTGAGTGAACCCTATGACAGGGAAGGGATGGAAGTTAATGGAAATCATGGTCACGTTCTCAACTAGGCATATGGTCCTCCTTTACTTTAATGAGATCGTGGTCATGTCCATGACTAGGCACATGGTCCTCCTTTGCTGAAGTGATCATGCATGCGATCACACTAACTACCCTAAATAAAGCTGACTTGCTTCAGGGATGCTTTCTTCACTGAGGGACAAATCTCAGTGAATCCTCTGAGCTACCTTCTTCAGGTCATCTCATCATTCCTTTCAGCACTGACACATAACATTATAACAGCATACTATTGGAGTTATTTCTAGCTAAAGTTCCATGATTATAAAACAAGACTTTTAGCCTTCAAGATGGTTTTGTTTGCTAAGTAATTTATCAAATGTGAGCAATCAGCACATCTCAGCAGTTTTGATAATACACAGAAAGGAAGAAAAAGTGAGTAGATTTTACTCCTTGAGATGAATCGTAAATTCCATTAATAAATGCCTCTTCAGGAGAATTAGAGACAAGAAAGTACTCACATACTTAATGAGCTTAATTTGCATTTGTTCAATGCTATGTAATATTATTTGCATATGTTTATAAGTCAAATTTTGTTGAAAATTATTCAAATTATGTCCTTTTGATTGAAATATTTTTATTAAAGTTATATACACAGAAATAAATGCAGACATATATATTTGTCACCTCAAAATGTACATACACATTAGAAATGCTATATGTAAGTACGTATAAGTGTGCATGTGTGTACATAAGTATGATTGATGGATATACATGCATGCAACATATAACAATGTTTTAGTCAACAGCAGACTACAGAGTTTTGCCACAGACCATAACATCTATTGATAAGAAAGCCACAGTGTTTGGTATAAATTCAGTCTATGGCATTAACTGTCACCTAATATTATAATTCCCATCCATGTGAGGTACATCCTCATGGTTAACAATGCATGACCTTGTGTGATAATGGCATCACATTTCCAAAGTTTTACAAATTTATTAAATTATATCAGAGTTAATATTTCTTAGTAACTATCAAAGAATCTAAGTCATCACATCATAATTGATCTTAATAGTCTGTTTATCCTTTGTTGGTAGCAAATTTGATTTCCTGGTTCTTTTTTATGAATTTAGTACAGGGTCTATAAACTCTTACTACACAAGTCAGACGTGCAGTGATCCTCCTGTTCTCAGCCTCCCCAGTGCTGGGATGAAAAGCATACATCACCATGGTAGGTCTACTCCATCTTTTTTAAAGGTAATATGGCTAGTATATCCATATGTAGTTTTTTAAATTATTTAGTGCAAGGTCTACAGAGTTTCATTGCACAGATCAGACTCATAGTGATCCTCCTGCTTTCAGCCTCCCAAACACTGGGATCACGGGTGCAGGACAATATACCCAGTCTCAGTCCTATTTGCAGCATACCCCAGGGTTGGAGCCAGCATGGCATGCTGCATAATGAACTCCAATCCCCAGGTCTGCAGAAGCAGGCAATGTAGTCTGCTGAGCTATCTCACTTATCCTAAAGTCTTCTATTTTATTATTGCTTTTTAGAAAATGAAAAGTAAAACATGTGGTTAGTATTTCTCAGTTGTCAGGAATTTATCATTAGAATACAAAAATTAACAAACTAAGATAAGCTTTTTAAAAAATGCATTGGCTATATAAAGTCCTAAATGCACCAATTAGAAACTATTGAAATAACGCTAGCAATAAATTTCTGTCACACATTAACATTTGGCTGGCTCCCCAGTGTTCTGTGCCGGCCCTGTCCCCAGAGTGCACTGAGACAGCTATTGAGACTGGGCTTGGTGACACAGGCTTATAATTCCAGCACTTGGGAAGCAGAAAACAGAAGAATCACTATTAGTCTTATTTATGTAGTGAGACCCTGTATATCCTGTAGACCTTGTCCTAAATTAATATAAATAGATAAATTATAAATTAATTAAATTTGTCTGGAGATTTGGCTCAGTAGTGTAACACCTGCCTAGCAAAATTCACATAAGAGAATAAAATACATTTACTATATTTTAATTGCATATATCAAAAACAATTTTGAAAGATGTTATGCTAAGACAGGCCATTTAAGCCACAAAATATATACACAATCCTATGATGTAGCATGAGTCTTGCTAGGTAACACTGTGCTGTTGCCAGCTTTGCTGATTGTGAGTAGTTGAGTCATAAAGTATTTCTTCACTTTAGAAAAAGGCATAAAGTGTTACGTAAGGCAGCCTAATTTTTGACATTTTCAGGTTCGTGTATCTAAAGACCATGAGTGTTGATCTGCTTAATAGGTTTTGATGGCCACTGGCATCTGAGAGGAGATCAAACACCCACACTTTAAATATTGAGAAGCAGAAGAAACACAGTGGGGAATCTGGAATGAACCATACTTGGGGACTAGAGGAGGAACTAAAAGCCAAGTGATGAATGGCGAATTTCAAAGTCAGAGCCATCCTTATTCTCTCATTTGTATCAAAAAGTTCTAGCAAATAGAGACCTTCATGGAGACTGTTTTCCAATGAAAACATTATTCACTCTTTTGGAGTGACTCATTCCAGTGGAACAGCCAACACAAACCTGCCTCTATAGCATTCAAATAAACAGTAGATTAAAAATGAGATTTATGCAAAACAATTAGTTTCACTTCAGAATCTATTAGATCTCCATTATTCTCCATAATGAATAGATGATACATCAACTGTTTGATAATTAGACTATTGATCAACGTATGTCAAAAATAACCAGTGATTATGGTGACATTTAGACTGGAAACAAGAGGGCCAGTTTTGGCTGGGTTTTGTTTGTTTTTCAGTGACAATCAATTAGGTAGGCGTACAGGGGGCTATTGACAAAATGGATTGGGTATTTATGGCAGAATTGTTTAGATTTCTAATTCTAGTGCTGACGATGCTACAGCCGAACCTGAATCACATGTACATAGCATTGCTATCCTCAGCATATTTGACTGTTATTATTTGAAAGCATCAGTTGGGTTTGGGGACACACTGGTAATCCAGCCTCTCTGGACGCTGAGGTGGAAAATCCCAAGACTGAGCTCAAACAGGGCAATTTAGGGAGGGTTGCCTTCAAAGTGAAATTTAGGAAAATGGATCAGATATGCTTAGTAAAGGAGGGTTTGTTTGTCCTGTGTGAGGCTATGAGTTCCTTCCATTCCCCCCCCTCTCTCTCTGTCTCTCTCTCTCTCTCGCTCTCTCTCTCTCACACACACACACACACAGTATCAATTATTTTGCTTTAATGTAGCCCACATCACCTTCTATTCTGTTATATCCAAATCACTTACACATTTATTTTTCCTCCTTAATCTATAAATATTTGAGTCTGAAAATTATAATGCAAATACACACCCCTAATGCAGATCTGCATGTAACCTAAAGGATATTGTGGCTATGTTGGGAATGGCAAAGCAAAATCCTGTTTTATTCAGTCTCACTTCTGTTTTCCCAAATTACCTCTCTTAGATCACTAACCAGGCCACTGAGAAATTCACACCTGCACAGCTGCCGAACTAATATGTGTGCTACTCAGAGAGTTTTATTAAATAAGTATAGGCGTTTACAAAAAGAGCCTTAATATGATGTCATGAACTTAAACTCAGAAATCACTTTGAGGAACCTGTGTATCACATGGGAGCTTCAAAACTCCTCACTGAAAGCATGCAAAAGTGTTCATATTCCCCAACGTGTTAGCCCACTGTTATTATTTGTGTAACTATTAGATGAATCTGTTCATATGTGTTTTCAACATAGCAATTTTTTTGATATTTTTTATTGTTTAAATTTAACAATGGTTATATTACATATTTTCATCATCAGATCAGTTTAGATTAATACATATAGGTATATAAGATTGATCAAACAATTAAACATTTATCCTTCTAAATCAACATTACTTTTTTTTTCTTTTTCCTTTCCCCCTTCTTTTCTTTGAAAGTTGACATATTGCATATGTTATGGTTTATGTCTAGTTGTCCCCCCAAAGCCTCATGGAGTCACTGGGCGGGGACTTCTAGAGTTTGAGACTTGATCCATGATCCCTGGGATTATAGGTTTTAGTACTGATGGGTTTATGGGTGGAAGTACTTCTGGGATTATGGGTGTAGCCTAGGGAGAGAGCTAAGGCGGAGAGCCTGAATGTAATATAAAGGGAGACAGAGAGATAGACTCGAGCTCGAGCTGGTGCTGCTGCTCTGCTGCCCTGTTTGGTTGGCTGACTCTGCCACCATTTTGCTGTTCTTCTGCCGCCATGAACTGGATGCTCTCCGCCCTGCTCCACTCAGCCTTGGGCCAATCAAATATGGTCTGAAACCTCCTCGAACTGTGAGCTAAATAAACCTTTCCTTCCTTCATTTTGAGTGTCGGGTATTTGTCCCAGCAATGAGCAAAAAGTAACTAAGACAGCATATTATCCTCACAATCGTTCTACAGAGTACAGTGTGTGGGCATGACCCACCTCCCTATTGATGTTGCTTAAAAAAAAAAAAAAGGAAAAGAATATATTTCTCTTTGGACTAAGAGGAAGGAGATACATACACAGTCAGATGTTCTGCAATTGTAGTGTGCCACCAGTGAAGCTTGTGATGTTGGAGGCTATTGACCCTAAGCCTCCTAAAGCTCATCTCACCAGTCTCGCTCTGCGTTTCATGCATTGTAATTAAGCATTTTTTTTTTTTCTTGCTGGGTGGTCAAGAGCAAGTCCAAGCAAGACTAACTTCCTGTTTCTGAACCGCTGGTAGTAAAGCCCATGCCCCGGCTGGGTCAGGATCCTTGGCCCGCCTTCCCCTCCCCCCCTACCCCCCCCCCTTTTTTTTTTTTTTTTTTGGAACCCCTCCAACCCAAGCTGCAGTACCGAACCCATCAAACATCCCCTTTGGCAACCGATCTGGTCCACGAGCCTACCAGGACTACTCAATCCCAAAGCTCCACCTCCACCTACAGACCACATCCGCCAGGCTTCACAGAAGCTAGCAGCCCAAGCTTCAACACAGAGTCAGGAGCCTCTGTAGAGGAACCAGCTTGGAGTCTCCAGACCAAACGCCCATAGACACAGCATAACGCCACCAAAGTGCAGAGGCCACTTCCATACAAAATGATAACAACAAGGAGTAGGATGCAATCTCAGGACCCGTGCCCACCCAAACCAAATACAGAAGACACCATCATGGAAGAAAATGGGAATCATACAGATGAAACCTCTGAATTGGTAGCATCTGAGGCAGACACACAAGTGCAGAAACTTATAGAGCAACTGAGATCAGGGATAACATCTGAAGTAAAAAAAGAAATACATGAAGTGGAAAAACGGCTGGAGAAACGTATAGAGGACATCAGAGCAGAAATAATATCTAAAGTTGACAAAGACATGCCTAAATCAATAGCATCCCAAGTAGGGGAACAACTACACAAAAGTAGAAAGGAGAACAGAACAGAAATAATCTCTGAATTAGAGAGAGAAAGGATAACCATAATGACAGACTTCAATACTATTAAAGAAGACATCGATAAAAAACATACCAATTTTTGAAGTTTACTTAGGAAATAATAAAACATACAAGCATTCCAATAATCATCACTCAGTTATATTAGGTGGTACCAATTGTAACTGGAGCTGAGAAATTTCAGTTAGAAATTTTGAGTCAGGGCACGCAGTGGTGACCTCACCCTCCAGGCTCCTGAGACAACAACTGAGACAACAGCTGAGACAGTGGGCTGTGCGTTGCTACGTGCCTATAATCCCAGCACAAGGGAGGCTGAAAACAGGAGGAGCACTATGAGTCTGATCTGTGTAATTAGACCCTGTACACTCTGTACTAAATACAAGAAAAGAAAGAAAGAAATTTGGAATCAGAAAAGGAATACTGTACCTGTAGAGACTGCACACTCTTAAAAGCCTCAGAACTTCGGTCATATCAGAAGATTATCACATAGAGCTCAGGAGTGCTTGAGCTCCATGCAGGATAGAGATTTAACTAGATTGTAAAAACAATTTGCAAACCTAATTTTAGGGTAATGAAACTTGTTCACCATGAAAGATGTGATGTTTCTCATGTAGAATTCCTAGCTAACATAAATAGAGAGTACCCCTCAGAGTTAGGCCAAAATGTCGTTATTCACCTCGGTGTCAGACCCAGCTACTGGCAGGGCACATCCCTGGATGCCTGTGCATGAGTCATGGAGGGATGGCTTCACGTACCACCCATGGGTCCCTGCACCTCCTCCTTGCTGGCGGTCTTCCTGCACTGCTTCCCTGTTTCCGTGAGTAGAGCAGAAGTTTTCCACCATGCCCTCCTGCCAAGGTATTTCCTTCGGAGCCTGTTAACCATGGACTGAAAGTTACTTAAACTGCTGAAACTGTGGGTGTCGTGTACTGTGTTCTCACAAAGGAAAACTAAAACACCTTTCTAATAGCAATGACTCTTCTTAATTAGCAAAGTCCAACACATCAAGCTAAATGACGGAAAGGAGTGCAGCATCACATGTTGTAGCTGGGTACCTTATCTGAGTGCAAAACAGCTCAAAATTTTCTCATGTTTCTGTGCTGCATCTCTCCCTTTGTCCAATTATTATTAAAACATGTGTGTAGATTAGTAGAATTACTTAGGTGATTATTTTTAACACAAAATATATTTTCTGATTGATTTCACTAAATGTATTCTGGGATACATTCACATTGCTATATACAAAAGTGCTCATTTCTTTTCATTCCTAAATATCACATTGCATGCTAGTATAAGAATAAATATTTTGTATTAGGAAGTTTCTATTTCTAGATTTCCAGAAGTGATACCTGATAGGATGGAATCGCAAATTTAAGATTCTGAGTTGCAGGAGCTTGGGGAGAGGCAAACATCCAGAGTGAACACCAGTAGAAAAGTAAAGGAGAAAGGTAAACATGAAAACAATTAGATCGATAAATACAGTAAGCAGTCAACTTCATTGTGAACATTTGCATGCGCTTAACATTCACAACTCTTTGGATTGTTAAAAGAGACAGAACAAAGCGAGAAGGTAGAATTTTAGAAGACCAAAAACAAAACCCAGTAAATCAAAATTACTTATATCCTTAATGAAAACTGTAAAGGTATCCTTAAGAAAGAGAGCAAAAATCTAGAACTGGCTGAGTTAAAAACAGTCTGAAACCCAAAATGACAGACAATAAACTGCTGTGTCAGTGGTTAATATTTGATCTTATCACTTTGTCTTATCTTACCTTATTTTGTTTTATTTTATTTTATTTATGCACAGGGTGTCACTGTGCAGCTCTGACTCACAGCGATCCTCCTGTTTCCTGCCTCCCTAGTGCAGGGGTTGCAGCTGGGTACCACCACACCTGCGCTTGAGCCACCACACCCGGACTTACTATTTCAGTAGGTTCTATGGTAGAAGGGTAGTGTACACTGAAGCCCACTGCAAGAAAATCTGACAAATCTTTGTATCTGAAGAAAATTCCAAGTTTCAGTGAAGATTTGGATGTTAAGATGATTCAATGGAAAAAAAAAATACTTTGGCTGCATTTAAATTAAAGTTCACAGTATAGATGTTCTGGTTAGTTTCAGGTGAAATTATAAATCCCAAACCAGTTATACTTGGTGTTAAGGAGAAATATATGAAATTTTATATAATTGGATGATTTTGTACAGCCATGGAAAAATTATACTGGTAAGTTACGAAGAAAGAGACATTACAGGCCACGTATAAGAGAAAAATCATGTATGAAATCATGATGTGCAATGATGTAAAAAATTTTGAAGAAACATTACCCAATATTTTGTACCAATTTATGGCTTATCATTCAATTTGTTATTAGCTTCCTATCGTCTCTAGAGAATATTTTCACGTTTCTCCATAGCTGCTTTCAAGGTTTGGTTATATGAGGCAGCACCAAAATGACAGTGCTGTCATCCAACAACTCCGTTTTCTACAATATCTGCATCTGGATGCTACTTTTAGATAGGAGTTAATGGGCCCAATCTCCAGTCACTAAAACCAATAAGATATAGAAAATGTTCTGCAATTTGTGCATCATTTTACATGCCAAAATCTGAAGAGACTCTTAGCGGCTGCTTACTGCATTTTTCTTCCATTTCCACCTATTCTACATAAGACTTCTACAATGAATCTACTAATACACCCCAACATTCTGTGTCTGGGATAAAGACTCACAGTATTGGATGTCCTTTTTATTTAATCCATTTGAAAGAAGTAAGGAGTGAATGAATAAGGTTTTGTGGATAGACTGTCAGCTTGTGGAATACATATGGCTAAGAACACAGCGCATTGATTGCTACAGTAGACAGATTAAAAAATAAAATAAAAAAACAAATAAACTGGTTAAATGTAATGACCACAGCTTGAGAACATGAAAATAAGGAACTATGTTAACAACTTTTAGGATACTAGGGATACACTTAATTCAACACATTCTCTATATTTTGGGGGAAAATTTAAGTTGCATATAAAGGACGATGAATTGGAAGTAGTTAAACTACTGGAAAGGACTGTCATGTGCTCGTGAAAGTCTGATGTCCATTTACTATTCTAATGTGTAAGCTTTACTCTCTGCTATGGTTTTTCACTGAAACAATGCACAGTTGTAGAGCCGCTATCACAGGAGCAAGACACACCCATGGGTTAAGAGGCATACATATGTTCTACAGATGTAATTACAGTGGCATCGTAGGGCTGAGCAATTTTACAATGAATACCATCATTCAAATATAGCTTCAAAGTTAGGTGAGTTTTAAGCTATTGATATCAACACAGGATGCAACTTTTGGTAGACGGATAATTTGTAACAGTTCTCATACAAATTAAAATTTTATTTGGAGGTCTAAGTGAATCACAACTTCAGCCAGTGATCTTACCAGGAACTGGAAGCCCATGGGTTGAGCAGGAGTCCTGAGCACTGTGTTTCCTGACAGTAAATTCTAAATTGCTTTTATTCCTAAAGAGAAAATCAGAATAATGGAAAGGGAAATAAAAATTAGCCTCGTGCAGCTCTGATTATGGTAAAAGTATTTCAGAAGGAAAACAATGAAAAACATTAAGAATGGCAGCTTAGGTCTACGATTCCATTCACCCAATCATTTCAGGGGTGAAACAACTTTATTTCTATGTTGGAAGGAATGAAATTTCAAGCTTGTCTCTACATCAACTTGTAAATCATTTACTTCATATTATGTATATATTACACTATGAATTATCTTAATTTAGTATATACGTAGTGAAAGCTATCTAACCTGGAACTGTGTTATAAAGTAAGTTTCTACTGCATAAATATATGTTTCATCTAATAAGCTATGTTTGAACTTGATGAAGTTAAAAAAAATAAAACGTTTGGTGAAAACATTTTCAAAATTGTATTTCTGAGAGTAATAAGAAACCCTTGAACCTTTTTACTGGCAATATTCTTCTACCATCTGTCTTCGTTACATTTCACAAAATAGCCAACACCCAAAAGTAAGGAAAGAAAGGTTTACTTAGCTCACAGCTAGTGGAGGTTTCAGTCCATACTCAACTGGCTCCAAGGCAGAGTGGCACACGGCAGAGGGCGGCAGTTCACAGCGGCAGAAAGTAGCAGAAGAACAAGAATGAATGAAGAGGAGCAAGGGCTGGGCGCGAGCCCTCTTCCTTCCTTACAGCCACGCTGTCTGCCCCAAGGTGGCAGAACACTCACGGCCATAATCCCAGCAGCATTTGCACCCAGAAGCCTAGCACTGGATCATCGTTACCACAACCTCTCGAAGTCTGCTACCTCATCAGCGCATGAGGACAACAAGGCAAAAACCATGACACAGGTGATTACTTTTAAAATAAAATAACAAAACACTGTCATTCCCCGCCCCCCCCCAGTGCATTGAATGCTGCCTAGTTTCCACAGATAGAACAATTTTGGATGTAAATATTTTGTATAGTTGTTATTTCTTCTATACCATATAAGGGCATTGTAGCTGCCACACTGTTCCCAATGGCTTGCAAAACTTACATCAGAATCATGACCCTAGGAAAGGAAAGTATAAGAGAAAATGCAGCAAGGTTCCGAAATTGTGGCTTGAGATAAAGGATATAGAAGAATCTCCACACTAATACCGTAGCGGTTGCAACAGTCTGCACAACAGTGGAGAGGGATTCTCTTTTCCCCTCATCTCAGGTAGCATTTACTACTGTCTTAGGTCTTGACGATAGCCATTCCATCATGGAGATTCCTCTGAAAAGTGGGACTAGGGGTTCCTTTTAACTCAGCGATTCCCTTTCTCTGTAGCTTCCCAAAAATATTCAAAGCAGTGTGCCTCAAGGATCAATACATTGCCATGTTTACAGTAACACAGTTTGTGATACATAAATCTTAGAAACAATGAAACTGTCCATCAACCAATGAATGCATAAAAAGGATATTGTATATACAACGGAGCATTAGCCATAGAAACAGTAAAATTGAGACATTTCTAGGCATATGGATAGATGTTAGGACCATAGGTTTAGCTGAAATAAATCAAGAACAAGTGCACTGATATCACATTGCCTCTCTGTTAGGAAAGACTGAAAGCATAAATAAGAAAAAATACTACAATGGATTTTGTGAAATATAATCAAGTTGTTGAAAAGCAAAGGGTAACAGAGAGAGGAAAGGAGGAAAATTAAAGGGAAAAAATAAAATGGAAACAAGCAGGGGCATGGATGTAGCTTAGTGGTATTAACCATCTGCTTAGTAAGCTGAACGACCTGAGTTCCATCCTGGGTAAAATTAATTAATTAATTGATTGATTAATTAATTAATTGAAGTTTGATAATTCAGGTCCCTCAACCTAGCTTGAAGGCTTACTTTCTTTTGACCCCAAGTCAGGGCCAAGCCACAGAAGCTCTCTTTTCAGTGACATCGCAAGTCTCTCACAGACCAGGCAGTCCTGACAGGATTAACTCTCCTTCAGCTTGTCCAGCCTTCAAATCGCCTCCCTTAAAAACCCTATAAAATCCTCCATCCCCTTTTCTTTGGGGCTGCTTCGGTCCACTAGAAAGTCAGTCTATTTGCTCCTACAGTGAATAAATCTTCTTGTCATGTCAGAATGCCTGGTCTGATCGATTGTGTGGGTTTGTACCTAACAAAATCTATTTTTTAAATAAGGAGAAGAAAAAGGGTTGAAGGGAAGGAAAGCAGTGGGGGAAAAAAAGAATAGACACCAATGATACAAGGAGAAAACCCTGATCTGGGGTGGATGACCTCCAATAGGGAACCTCCCAATGATGTAGGGAACATTGATCTCACAACCTGAAAGGTACCTAGGCTGAGTTCGTGTTCTCTAAAACTGAAGAATGAATTTTAGGAACAAGTGGAGGTAATGAGCAGAACATATTTATTGAGGGAAAGAAAGCTCCTGTCTGAGAGAGGGACAGGAGGGCGGGTCCTGAGTGGGTGTCCCCCAGGAAGCTGTCTCTTTTAGCAACTTTTATAGAGGAAAGACATGTGGTACGGCGGTGGGTCTAAGGCTGTGGAGAAGACATGGGAACTGGCTTAGGTGGGACAAAACTGTGGTCACCTGTGAGATAACAAGCACCACTTCTCAGGGACAATTGATTAAAATTGGGATCCAATGGGAAAATGAGTCATGTAGCCAGCAGACAAGAATATAGAGCAAGGTCTCTTTTTGTCGGGCTTGGACTGGTGACACTTTCCAGGCTCTTTCATGGTGGTTGATACCTGCTTAGAGCATCAACCCCTGATGCCCATCCCTAGGGAAGTATGTAGTTGCTTTTGTTTACTCTTGTCTTGAGATCTGGCCCACGGCAGAGGAGTGTCTGTCTCTAATAATAAAGTCACCTTGCGTTACATGTCGTCCTTGAGGGCCTGGCCCTATCTGACTGCCTATATTTCTATCTAATTCAGCTGCCCACAACACTAAGATATATCATGAATGATCAGTTTACCTTCAAAATGTATGATATTAGGGATCATTATTTATATTTAATTAGTGCCAATAAATTTAATAAAAAAGATATAGATGACCCATTATTTCTAAATTGATTCCATCTTTAATTATACGCAAATAAAAAATGTTCTAGGAAACAGAGTCTTTACCTCTGGACCATACAGTTTTTCTGTGATGTTACCTCATGAATTAGACCCTATGGAAGGATAATATTTATTTAAAAGACAAGTGGAATTTATAAGATTCTCTTATCCATGGTTCAACATTAAAAGATTATCTAGGTAGAGTGGAAGGACAGAGGCACTGAGATAGAATCACAGACTTCATCTCTTGAGTACAGACTTGGAACATATTATGTGTACTCAGATATGAAAATGAGAAGGCACAGATACCACAGCTATAAATATTTTTTTTTTCTGATAAGGCAAGAATATGAGTGACTCATTAGCACTCTGAGGTAGATGTCTGAGAGGAAAAATAATACCATTGAAATGCATTCTTCCTTGTTTACTCTAACAAATTTATTCTCCAGGACTCTGGTACAAATCCAAAGAGAGCTGTAAAGACTACACATTAATTATTATCAAATATTTTGCATTGCAAGAAAAGAGATATAAAATTCAATTTCACTTGAAATACACAATCCATTCTTGCAGAGTAATTGTGTGGTATTAATTCAGTCTGTGGTATTTTCTTATAATGAAAATTTCAGGTATTTTTTGTATCAGTCAGAGTTTTACTACAGGTATAGATATAGCATAAGATATACAAATATAAAAAAAAATTCCAAGATTGGTTTACAGTGGTCAGCCAGAGTCAGGTGAGGAAGCGTGCAGAGGGCATCTGCACACCGGAGACTGAAGGATTCAGTCCAACGTCTGGAGCTCGCAGCAGTGTTCCATACAAGTCCCTACCAGGATGCCTACGGATCTGTGACTGCAAGGCTAATGAGTCTACACCAGAAGGCTGAAGGATGCAAGAAAGAAGCCAAGAGTCTGCGCTAGAGCCAGCAAACCATTTCCAAGCTGATGGCGAATACTGGAGAGCTCCTTCAAGGAGGAATGCGGCCCTCAGTCTTTCCTCATTTTCCTGTTACATCCTGAGTCACTCTAGGGTGGGGCCTCCATACCTAGGGTGCAGAATTGCTGAGCTGACTTAGTTAAGCTCTTAGCTTCTAAAGTTGACACAATCCATCAACCGCTGCATTATTTAAACATTTAGATTTACTGTCACTTTTACTTTGGAATTATTTTCTAAGTATTAAGTACTTGAAAAGATGTCTTTCCAGGTACAATTATAAAACCTATCTCTTCTTCTTTTGCCATGGATGTTATTGATAAGGAGGAGGTGAGTAGTCTTCAGTTATCTTATATGTGATCACTCCCATTAGAGCTGAATGCCAGTTTCACCTTTAATACCCTATAGATTAATGAGTTTCAATTTATGCTGAAATCTTCTATATATTGACTAGTTTTGTGTTGCTGTGTTAGTAAAAGCAGCAGAAATAACTTCATATGCTACTGTGGTCTTTGAAATTAAAGCCAGTCACTGAAGGAACACTCCGCAGATAAAATTGACCAAGGCAAAGAAACGGAGAGCAGTGTGAAGTTCTGGGCTCACTGTACCGACTCACGCTCCTATTCATGCCTCTCCAATACAATTTTTGTTGTGCTATGAGTTCACAATGTGGAGAAGCCAAGCTCTTCGGGAAGACCAAAATAAGTCTCGACTAGAGCATTTGGCATCAATAAGCACAGAAGTGAAGCAATGCCATTCCAGGAAAAACACGCAGCACAGAGAAGTTTTCCTTCCTTACTTCACCACTTTCTTGTATTCAGCCTCACTTATGACAGTGAAATGGCGACATTTGAGAAAGGGAGGATAAGCGGGCTCATATCCTGTTTGTCTCTCAGATGTTCTATTCTTATTAGAGAGCCCTGGCAAAATGCTGTATGAATGTGTATGTGTCAGGGAAATTAAATAGAAACTTCCATGGTATTTATAGCAATCCCCTAGGTCTGATCATTATCTCCTTGTATTACAATTGGCCTTGCACAGCATTTAAAAAATCACCTAAGTTTATTAGTGCATTTAAAGGTAATATTTTATTTACCTGCAGTAATATTAAACAGCTAATAAAAATAAGCAAGATAAACTGAGGATGTGATGCCTCAGTAATCTTAAGAAATTATATTTTCTAACATTCATGATGCTATGTTCTGAATTTTTAGAGATCTCAAAATTTTCAATGCACTGTGTCTTCCAGATTACAGAGCATGACAACTTCCTGGTTTTTTAACCTTTCAACAGTCAAATAAAAATGGCTTTATTGCAAATGAAGATGTTTCTGTGATGGTTAGATTTAACTGAACAGAGCCATGAGCGTGCCAGATTACACATTATTTATAGAGATGCATATGTCTGTGAATGCATTTCCAGCTGATGTTGGTAATGAGCCACTGGGCTGAGTACAGTTCCCGATCCAGTGTTGGTGGATCTCATCCTGGAAGCTTGACTGAAACAAAACCCTGAAATAGGAAAAATAAGTCACATTGTTCTTTCTCTCTTACTGAGCTGCAACTTCCACTTCACAGATCTCAGTCCTTGGGCTGTGGTTTCTATCATTGACTTCTCTGTTACCAAGAACTGCAGCGTAGTTTCAGCTGCATCTTCTACTTTCCTGGCTGTCTGTCTTGCAGAAAACAAAACAAAACAAAACAACAAACAAACAAAAAAACCCACAAAGATCTCTAGGCCTCCAGGGCTCAATACATAGATCAGTTCCCTTCTGTCTGCCTGCCTGCCTATCTATCTATCTATCTATCTATCTATCTATCTATCTATCTATCATCTATCTATCATCTATCTCCCATTTACCTATCTATGTATCCAGCATCTAAACACTCATGATCTACAAAACTGAATAACAGCTCAAATCCAAAATGATATATTTCTCATTGACCATTTATGTAAGATATCAGCAAACTGAAGAAAATCAAACATCCACAAAACACAAACAATTGATTTTACTATGAATTTATAATACCTAAATAAAGAACTTTTATGAGAATTACCTAAAAATCAAAGGGTAATGTGATGGTGGTGGGAATTTACTGCACAATTGAAAACTACATTTTAAAAGTAACTAAAATGCTCAATTTTAGGTAACATTTTATTAATATCACCTCATAAAGAATTTTTAAATGTTACTAACCCTGGGAGGATATGTAAGTTAGAAATAAAATCTAGATGATGACTTATAAGGCATTAAGGAAAAAAATCCATCTATCTATATTTATACAGATGCTATAAAATGAATGGGAAACCCTGTATATAAGGTTATGACAATTAAATTAATAGAATCACAATCACATTTTTAGAATAGCGGTACACAGAGAATTGGTTGTGTACTCATATCTCACTGTCAAGTTTTTTTTTTTTTTTTAAGAAATTTCTTGGTGTGTTTCTCAGTTTTTACTAAAAAGCTAATTTTCTTAAGTCTTAGGTTAAAACATACAAACCTGACAGACATATTCAAGATTCCCGGGGAAAGATTACCTTTTCATCTCACCTTGGATCCCAGGAGAATTAGAGTCTCTATAAAGATGATTCTTTAAATCTACGACAGAAATAATTCTGCTTTACATGCTAATATGTTACTTTATGTGATAAGATATTTGAATAGAGGTAAAATTTTCTGCTACAATAAAGATTCATGAAAATATCCTTTGACATTCAAAAACTTACTGTGTGTCTTCTGGTTTATTCTCAATGATAAGAGAAAGTAGTTGTAAACATAATCCAATGTTCGATAATCACAGTGGGTTAGAGCAAAAATATTTTTGTACCTGTAATAATTAGAAAAATTATAATGGCTACATTCCGTACGCTGTATAACCAATAGGAAGACAACAATATGCATTGTATCAAATATTGGAAATATATTACTAGCATGTTTTGAACCTGTCACATTATTATTTCTTATTAAAAGTAATAAAATAAATAAATACATAAAATATACCAATAAAATCTGGGAGAATAAAAAAAGGAGAGGTGCTGGGCGTAGTGGCTCACGCCTGTAATCCCAGCACTTGGGAGGCTGAGGCAGGAGTATTGTTGTGAGTTCAAGACCAGCCTGGGCTACAAAAGTGAGCTCAAAGCCAGCCTGAACTGCACAGTGAGACCCTGTCTCAAAAAAAAAAAAAAAAAAAAAAGAAGAGGTAACATAGATAGGGGAGAGATTTTTAAATTACCTGTTGATCTAGTGGGAAATGTAGGAATTAAAAAAGAAGTCAACATCTCAAGAAGCTAATCTAGGAGAGAATATGTCTGAAGTGGCCAGGATTACTTAGCTACACATGGAACATTTCCATCAGCCAGGTCAACAACTATGACAGAACAAATATCATCCAGTTAGACTTCATGAAATATGCACGGTTTTTGAAGACAAAGTAACTACTAGGAAAAAAAATTGAATAAAACCTGTGACCAATGTACAATTGGTCAGAACAACATTTTAACAATAGTAGAGCCGAAAAGTTACAAGGTGGTGACGTCATAAAGGGATGAAAAACGGAAAATATTTGGTTAAATGAGAATGTTTGACAGGTGAAAGCACTTTTCATTTCTAACATAGGCAAACATTTCAATGACTATTTGGGGCAAAGACATAGCTTTTGAAAGTGCAATCTATGCTTTAATCGTACCTACTGTACAATTGTACCTAAAAGCTGTGCAAAGAAGAGGAGTGGGTGTGGCCACCAAGCTGAAGAAAGTGAAGAACTTAGAAATTTTCTGCCTCTCATATTGTTAAGGGAATGTACATTAGAGGTAACGGGTTTTTCTTTTCTTTTCTTTTCCTTTCCTTTCTTTTCTTTTGTTTTCTTTTTCTTTCTTTCTTTCTTTCTTTCTTTCTTTCTTCTTTCGTGGTACCAGGGATGGAACTCTGAACCTTGTACTTGCCAGGCAGGTGCTTACACTGCTGAGCTATATCCCCAATCCAAGAGGAAATGGAATTTTGTGGTAGGACAAAAGTATTTTATCTTGATTTGTAATAGGAAATTGTTCTTCTTTAATTTTTTTTTTTTTTAATGTTAAAGGCCTGGCAGATAGCTGAGCAGAATAACTACTTGCTGAGCAGAATAACTACTTGCCTGGCAAGCCCAAGGTCCTGAGTTTAATCCTCTGTACAAAAAAAAAAAAATCTGAAATCCAAAAAGGGCCGACCAAATAGCTCAGTGCATTGAAGTGCCTGCAAAAGGCACAGGCATCCGGGGTTCAATTCCCCAGCCTTTTGGCACTGTTTTTCATCTCCATTCCTCACTAAAGCCCTAGTCTGCTTCCTCAGGTTATTACCCAAGGGAGAACATGGGGTTAAGAAAGTTACGATATCCTAGTTATAGCAGTACAGATAGCAATACTAACACTAAGTGAAATTGAGAAATCAGCAAACTTTTGTAACTAATGGTTTCATACTTTAGGCCATAACGGCAAGGCTTCAGTCATAAAACAAAATAATCATAAATTGGAATTAGTCTGTAGAGTCGCTCCCCTGAGCTCTGTTGAGGCTCATTGTTGTACTGTACTTGGAGTCTTCTCAGCAGACCAGCTCACCCCAGTTCCAGCTGGCCACCTCCCTGAGTGGGCAAATCATGACTCTACTTGGGCAAGGAGTGAAAAACTGGGAAATAAAAGCACAAAAAAATGCTAACATTTTAATTTTGGGGTTTAGTATAAAAAAAGAACTAAAAATATTGTAACTTTTTTTCCATGTATTTGCTACAGCGTCTCATTATGCGACTCGGAGTCTTAGAGTTCCCCCTGTTTTCAGCCTCCCCAGAGCTGAGATTACAGGCGTGTGCGGCTACTCTCGGATTCTCTCACGGGCTCAGCATGTACAGAGGCCAGACCAGCACGGCATGTGGTGCATGTGGATTAAACTCCATTCTCCACTCTTGTCTCAGCAGGTGTTCAGCCTGCTGAGCTATCGCCTGGTTCTTACTAAAAATGTTATGACCAGTCAGTGCTAATTGACTCTTGCAATTCATAGATGTGTCAGTAAAGCAACCTCTCTTTTTGTTTTTGGAATAAAAAAGAGACTATATCTCAGTGACTTTCTTGACATCAGTTTGAAAGCTGCACATGTAAGATCTAAGCAGTGGAATATCCTGAAGTGCAAGCAGTGTTGGGACTTTCTTTAAAGTCCTTTTGGGGGACACTTCAACTTCATTTTCCATTGCACGTTCCCTTGGAGGCACTGCAGGAAATGGTGGTTTCTATCTTAAATGTAACCCAAAGCGTTCATGTTGAAGTCCTGCTCACCAGCGAATGCCCCTTGCAGCAGGTGATGCAAGCTTCAGCGGTGGGGCGGGGCTGCTTTGGAGGAAGGTATACAACTGGGAACATGATCTGAAGGGCCTGTTGTACCTGCACCTCTCTCTCCTTCCTGGCCTAACTTCCCCTACTTCATTTTTCCAGTGTGACCTTCTGTCCAACTAAAGGTTTGATGTCCAAGGGGCCAAGTTTATTATGCTTTTGCAGGACAGCTTAGCAAACTGTTTAGGCAACAAGGACACCGTTCCCTACCTGTCATGTTGTCTGAGTCCAGTAACACAGAATGTGAAGTGCATTTACTACTTGTAAATCCTCATCCAGTGGTGACGAAAACTCAGAATTCTTTGGAAGCTGGAACCTCCAAATCTGGAGAGGGTTGTCCATGGCAGATGGCTTCTCTGCTCTATGACACCCATTCGTGCTAAGCCTCCAAGTTTGTGAAAGGCAACCTGCCATGGGTCTCACTCTGTGAATGTGTGAACAGAAGGTGTGAAGCATTCCAGAACTTCATGCTTCTCAAGCATGGCTAGAAGACTCCAGGAGGTTCAGGACCATTCTCTGTGTCCCATGCTGTCCCAATTCTGGTGTTGTCTATAGTTATTCTTGGGAGACATCAGCAAGACAAAATAACGAGTCAAGTCAGTCTAGACCGGCAGCATTATTTCATCCACAAAACTTTGAATACTGAAGACCTGAAAAGATCCTTGTTTCTATTGCTTTTTAAAAAGAAGAGTTGCTCATGGGGTCTCCTCAGAAAAAATATCTTATTCCATTTAGCAGTTAAGAAATGTGGAATAGTAACAAAAAATTTCTGAGAGGTCACATCTAGAGTTTCTAAAAAATGCATCAAGGATTCTAGAAGCAGGCAGTATCAGTCTGACCTAAGCGTTTCCTTCACTTTCCTTGTGTTTCTGGAAACTCCATAAATACACCTTCCTATAGGCTTCAGTCGTTGTTGTCCAGGGAGTATTATGTCTCTAGTTCTTTCCTTATCCAAGTTGCCGCAATCAATTTTTCTATCCTGCGCCTCCTTCATTATGACATAGTGGCTCCCTATTCTGGAAGGAAGCAGATGATTTGATTTTAAATGTGTGATTCTTCTGTTTGAAGAGAGACACCAGCATCTGTCAGAAACTTATTAGCAGTGCTCAGTGACCTTGAGTATTTCACGCTGATCCAAAGAGGAGTGAGAGAGGGACCTATGTAAGAGAATGAACCATCATCTGTGTTACGAATTGGACTTCATTCACAATCAGCCAGAAGAAAGAATCAAACCTGTGGTATGGATAGGAAATAAAATTAGTTGGGCTGACCGATATTTGAAAACATGTTTGTTACAATAGCAGAGGTTCACTTTGTCTTATCCAATGAAACAATGATCTGGAGTACTACTGAAAAAAAAAGAGAGAGGGAAGAAATGAAACAATACCATTAGTATGTGGCAGTAAAGAAAAATGTACAAAGAATCTCCATGAAATTGTCTTCCTCTGTCCCTGTAAGTAGCAACAGTATTTGCCCCCTGTGTATTGCTCTGCTTTGGTGAATGAGAAAAATGCGGTTGCTGGTTACAGCTTGGCAGAGAGAAGATATAAATATCCAGTTGCCTCGAGCCTTGGCAAGGGCTCAGGAGTCCATCCTGAATTGAGGGATTATCCAGGGCCCTTTTATAGAATAGAATAAATCCTCGCACAGTACTTTCAGCTCAATAACTGAAAAATCTGGAGAGCAAATCCTACAATTTATATTACCAACAGCCAGCTGAGCCCTGCTTCTCAGAGCCATTCGAAAAAGAAATGCTAAAAAATAAAAAAAAAGAACTAATAAAAATACCACAGTAACTGAAATAAGGATTGAAGGATGCAGGAGAAGAAATAAATGGACTTAAAGGTGTGGAACCTTAGATAAGAAACACAGGAGCCAATGCAGAATATTTGTGCCAAGGTGAGAGACGAATGCATTAAAAGCAATAGCAGGAGACAAGCTTGGGGCCATAAAGGAAACTTGCCCTAAGATGACAGAAATAGATTTGCATAGAGTTGCATCCTTCTAAGTGTAAGTAGGAAGAATCCAGCTCAGGTTCAAGATATATATATATATATATATATATATATATATATATATATATATTACATACATATATATATATACATATATACATATGTATATGTATATATGTATATGGAGAGAGCACATATATATCCATATTTATTTTGTATATTTCCATATATATATATATATATATATATATATATATATATATATATATATGGGGTGTATGTGTGTGCATGTATGTAAACTTATGAACAATATAAGTGAAGATGTTAGAGAAAACAGAAACAATACTGTTTCATTAATGTTAGACCCATTCCCCCAAAAGCTTAGACTGGAGGTTCTATATGATGCATCTGTTCCATTTCTGGTAACTTTCCTGAAGAATTAGCAGCACCATAGATAGCAATGTACGCCCACCCATGTCTATAGCAGGATATTTTGTAATAGCTAAATCTCTGGCACAGCCCAAATGCTTACAAAGCAAAACATTGATAAAGATGTGTTCTTTTTGTCACGCGGTGGAGGGCTATGCAGCCACAAATATATACTTGAGCTACATTTAGGAAAGTGGGATGGACCCTGAAATCATACTGAACTGAAATAAGTTAAACACGCAGGTGTTCAACTTGCTTTGTTCCTCTAATGTGAGAAAGTGAAAGTGAAAATAGGGTTAAATGTAGAAAAATATTGAGAAGTCCGAAGAAATTCTTCAAATGGGAAGGGGAATTAATAAAGTGTGGGAAAATAAGGAAGTTGTCTCGATTATTGTTCTGTCATTACTGGGACAACTTACATGACACCGGAAATTAAGGAGGGAAAGATTTCTCTAGCTCGCTGTTTGTGGAGTTTTCAGCCCACACACAGCAGGCTCAGTGGCTGGGTAGCTCAGGGGGGCGGGCAACAGCTCATGTCAGCAGAAAAACAGCAGAGGCAACAACAGCCCAAGAGAGCAAGGGCAGAGAGCAGCGGTGGAGAGCAAGCCTCCTTCCCACCCCTTACACTGCATGTCCTCCCCCCTCCGACACCCCCCCCCCACGGACCCCCCCCCCCCGCCGGCGGTGGGACACCTAGATGCGTACTGTAATAGAAGGGGAAGGGAAAACAAGAGGAAGGAGGATAAAATAGAAACAAAGCTTTCCTAAACAGGAAAATGGGATATAAAGGAAGAGGAGGTGAATAGGAAACAAAAAAATATGACCAACATGTATCACGGACAGGCACAAATACCCCTTGATCAATATGACCACTATGTATCTCTAAAATGTATTAATAATGGGGCTGGGGAGATAGCTCCGTGGCACCACTGCCTGCCTGGCAAGTGTAAGGTCGTGAGTTCGAACACTGGTCCTGCCAATAAATAAATAAACAAACAAATAAATAAATAAAATGTACTAATAAATGGAGTTATGAAAGATTGTTATAATGCATTTTTTCCATATACATTGACTGAAAGGTAAAGACAAGACAATGTTGAAAATGCATAACATTCCAATACTCTAGGATGTATTTGCTACCACAGACACAGCAGTCATAAAATAACTTACATAAAGCAAAATTTGTTCATATACAAATTATATTAAGATACAAATCAGTTATATCCAATAACTAAGGAAGTTCAGCTGCTTTCAAAGTAAGCAAGGTAATATAGACGATTGTGGCATTAAAATATACAGATAATTCTAAATATTTAGAATTTCCCAAAGTGTCAGATTCCAGTAAAGAAGATTTATGACCATAACATACATATTTGAGGGGCTGGGGTGAGAGCTCAGCAATCTAACTGGCTGCCTGGCAAGCGCAAGTGCAAGGACTCAGGTTCGATAGCTGGCACCGCATACCAGTGCCATCCCTGGAAGCCTGGACTTGCCATGCTAGCTCACAACCGGACATAATGACAGAAGCCGACAATCCCAGAGCTGGGGAGGTTTAGACGGGAGGATTACTATCAGTCCAAGCTGCCATGTGGTGAGACTGTGTACCAAATAAACAAATGAAAGATTATTAAAAAAAAAAAATATATATATATATATATATATATATATATATATATATATATAATACATTGGGGCCAGCAAGATAGCTCAGTGGTCTAAACTGCCTGCTTAGACAATCTTAGGCAACAACAGGGACCACAGTTTAATCTCCGGCACCACATGCTATGCCAGCCCACCCCCAGGGTAGGCTGAGCCGGCTATAATATAAAATAAAGAAAGTAAATATATATGCTAACATATATGCTAATTAATTATGTAACTGACTAATTAATTAATTAACTAATTCTTTTGGTACCTGGATTGGATTCAGGACCTTGCACTTGCCAGGCAGGTGCTCATGCCACTGAGCTAGTGCCCTGGTCCTAGCATAGTTTAAACACAACTGTTACCTGCACCTCTTAAGTCTGTTTCATATTTGCAGGTGTCTCTCTGTATTAATCTGTTAAGTCCATAACCCGAGGTTAAAACGTCACTCACCCAGAATGCTAGAAGGAATTGGATGTAGCCTCTGAAACCCTATCCGAGCTGTGCCATGAAAAATTCTCTGCTGCGCTCTCTGGGCAGTGCTCTTGGTCCATAAAATTCTGACAACTTTAATTTTTCTAGTGGGGAGGCTGAAATAAAGTCCTAGCTTGTGAATTTTATTTTTATTCTTTTATTTTTATTTAGTTTTTTCGTTGTTTCATAACTTTTGTTTGTTTTTAATTATTTATTTTTACGGCCGGCTCAGCCTGCTCTGAGGGCAGGGCTGGCACAGCATGTGGTGCCGGGGATCGAACCGCGGTCCCTGCAGCCGCCTAAGCTTTCCTAAGCAGGCGCTTTAGACCACTGAGCCATCCTGCCAGGCCCCCTCACTTGTGAATTTTAGAAGCCCCTGAGCATGCAGAGGAAAATCAAACAAAGGGAATTTGTGGAGGCACTGATTGCTGCACTCTAAAATCCGTAGATATGGATATTCTAGATAAAGGGAGGAGTTGCAGAGCTAGTCAAAATCGACTACGTAGACTAATCAAAGATGAAATCATTCCAGGATGTAAAGGGCACAACCATGGGTTAAAGGGAGTCGCCACGTGCGACCCCATGCCGCATTACCCGCTGCCTGAGTTGTGAAGCACACACGCCTAATGGAACCATTCCAACGGATGATTTTTGCAATAAATTAAAATGAAAAAAATGTCTTGAAAATATTCATGAGAACAATTAACGAAAATACGACTTTATGGAAGAAGATCGATTTAAAAGTCTGGTTGAGAAAAAACTGTTGAGAAAAAACTGTTGAGAAAAACAGCAAATGCTGACTTATTTGCTTGGACAACCTAAGAGAGGCAAAGGTACACCCAGGGACACAGAGGTGCACCTCAGCACCCGCGAGATCAGGATCCGCACACCGTGTCAAGGGCACGCACGGGGTCTCCTCCCTTCCTGGCTTTCCTGCACTTGTTGATGACCGCATCTGGAATACTATGTCTCCATTACTTAACGTTTAAGCTACTCCATAAAATATTATTCTCATTTTCTAAAACATTTCTTCACTATTTTCCCCCTTGTAATTAGAATGACAGAAGTTTCATGTGAAAAGATCATGAATCTGCTTACTTTCCTCTCCGATTACAACGCCAGGAAACTGACCTGCTTTCTTCTATCTTTTTACCCTTGAGTGCGTGATATGACTTTCATGCAGTCACCATGCATCCTTGTTTAATGATCAATTCCCTGTACTTTTTTAAAAGAATTTTTTTATTTTATTTATGTATTTTTTTTTTTCTTGTTTCAGAACCTTTGTTTATTCACTCATTTTTATGGCCGGCTCAGCCCATCCCGAGGGTAGGGCTGGCGCAGCATGTGGTGCTGGGGATCGAACCGCGGGCCCTGAAGCCGCCCAAGCTTTCCCAAGCAGGTGCTTTAGATTACTGAGCTATCCCGCCGGCTCCAATTCCCTGTATTTTGAATTAAAAAAAAAATTTAGAACTTGGGCTGGTGAGATAGCTCAACAGATTAAAGTACCCACTTACACAAGCTCAGGGACCTTGGTTCGATGCCGGGCACCACATGCCATGCCAGCCCCACCCCCAAGATCTGGCTGAGCCAGCCAGAGTCAGGGCACAGAGGCATAGACCTGTAATGCCAGCGCTGGGAGGCTGAATACAGAAGGATCACCACGAGTTGAGCTGCATAGTGAGACCCTGTAACAATCAAATACATTTTAAAAAAATTGGAACCTATATATTTTTGAAAGAAGTAATTAAAGCTATAGCCTTCTCCTCTCACTCTCTTCTCTCTGTTTTTAACTTTCTACCAGGAATGCTCTCTGTGTTAATATTTGGATAGTTTCTTTATTTCCTTATTTATTTATTACTTGTTTGTTTGTTTTATAATTGTATGGGGGAATCTTTAATTTTTTTTTTTTTTTGACAGTAACTGAGTTTACACCGGGAGCAGTACACATCAAAAAGACAAGAGTGACATATATTCCAAACATAATTTTAGCGTTACATTGTGCTATAATCAATATGCTGAACCCCTTGAAGGTTCTTAAGACCAATATCTGATTCATCCTGTGTACACCAGTGTACGGTTTTGCTATTGATATGTTTTCTGCTTTGTCTGCTTCCAGTCACTTCATTGTTTAGTCCATAACACATTCAGCTGTGTTATGCCCTTAAGTTCTTGTTTTCTTCTTCAAAGTTCTTATATTAGGGAGACTATACGATATATACACATATAGGTCTGGTTTATTTCACTAATGAGTATATGTTCAATATACATCCATTTATATATGAAGTCTTCAAACTTATCATTCTTTATGGATGAGTAGTATTCCATTGTATAAAAATACCACATTTTTTTTTAACCATTCTTCAAATGATGGACATTTTGGTTGTTTCCAAGATTTGGCTATTACTAATTGGGCTGCTATAAACATAGGTGCACAGATATCAGTATGGTATGAAGTTTTCAGTTCTTCTGGGAAAATTCCCAGTAGGGGGATAGCTGGATTGAACAGAACTTCCAATTCTAGTTTTGTAAGGATCCTCCACACTGCTTTCCATAATGGTTGCACCAATGGGGGAATCTATTAATGCTCAGTACATTTATTTATCTTAATTGCTTAACTGCGTTTGCATCTCACAAGCACATCGTTTTATCCCCTGCTCTCACTGCCCTGAAGGGCACAGCTGAACAGGCTCCTGCCTGCAGTGATGGGGCCCCCGTTACCCTCAGAGCTATGGTGGCTTTCACTGGTGGGCACAGATGCATCTTGCACTGCCTCGGGTGGTCAAGATATAAGGTCAAAGCAAGGCTGAGGTGTGGGCTTCTTATTTTGGACTAATTCTTATAATTCTTATGCAAATGTGAATGCTTTAGTTTGCATGAGGCTCTTGAGAGACATCTGGTCATAGACTACAATGCTATTATAATTTATACTTTAAAATGAACAAGATTTCATTGTGGCTATATTATTCTTTTGTCAAACAGCTTCCTGTAGTACACGTTATTCAACAATTTCAACACAACTTGTGGTCTTGTTTATGTCTTTATTTACTTTACAGTACTGTAAACAAAACTTAGTCTTCACTTTGAGTCATATTTTGTGACCTTTTTCCCTTCTTTCTCTTTCTCCTTATCTCTTTCTCTCTTTCTGTCTCTCTGTTTCTGTCTCTGTCTGCTTCGATCTCTGTCTCTTTCTCTGCCTCTGTCTCTATCTGTCTCTGTGTCTCTGCCTCTGTCTGTCTTTGTCTCTGTCTCTCCCCCACTTGTCTTGCTCACTCTTTCTGAAAATGAACCTTTCTGAAAGTCCCATTAAGTCATTAATGTGTTCAGCTATGATTTGTGTACCTCTTATTCAGGATCCTACAGTGGTAGGATTATAAGCAGGTGCCACGGTTTTCAGCTATAATTGTGATTTAAAGAATGTATTATGCAACTGAGAAAAATATAGAATCCTACAAATGATACTACTGAATTTAGATGGAATATTATGAACATCAATAGAAGATTTCACCAGATACTCTAACCAGTATCCACAATGCCTGACTAGTTTATTCCTCAAACTGATGTATGTTTATGTATAACACTTTACTATTTTATATGTCATTTGCTAGAAAATATATTTCTTTACCTTTGCCAAGAAAATATATAAAAAAATTTGATCTCCTTAGTGCCTGACCTCATAGGGTAAACTGGATATTTTAAAAATAACAATTTATAGTAAATTATACTATTGCTTCCTCACTTCCCCAAAACATAACGAGTTTGTATAGATTTTTCTCATCCATACCATACTTCATGCTTACAGAGAATTTGAAAATAATTATTTTTATATTTTATTTATTATATATTATTATATTTATTTTATATTATTATATATTATATTATATTATATTATATTATATTGTATTGTATTATATATAAAACTACATTCTGAGCACCCATACTCTATAAGATATTCTAGGAAAAGGAGATCACATTTAATAGACAATGGACTGATTTTGAAGACGTACAAGTCTAGCTATTGGGAAGGTGAGATATCTCAATGGTCTATGTTCCTGCCTGGAAATTGCAAGTTCCCAGGTTTGATCCCTGGTACTGTGTGCCCCATTGGCTGGAGCCATGCCAGCCACCAAAACAGGGTATGGTGGAGAGCATCTGTAATCCCAACTATGGAGAGGCTGAGACAGGAGGATCCCTATGAGTCAAAACTGCATAGGAGGCCCTGTTTCAAGTGCAATGATTGGCTAATATTTATATACATTTTTGCAAGTACATTAAATACAAATGCATTTATTTAAACAATACTGTGACTCACTGAAGTGGATAACATTAATTCTAAGTAAATTTATGAACATGTATGGCGACCAACAGACATACACCACTTATTCAAATCTACAGAGCCAGCACTTTCTTTTTATTTATTTATTTTTTTTGTGTGTGTTTTTATTTTCTGAGAATCTCACTATATGTTCAGAGGGCCTTAAACTCAACATATACTCAAGGTTGGGCTTGGAATTTTGGTGTTCCTCCTGTCTCAGTCTCCTGAATTCTTGGATAGTGGATGAACACCATCCTACTAACTCTTGATGTGGATGTTGAACACAGCAAACTTGCTATTAGGAACAAGTTTTCCATAGCCCAAGGATTTTTGTTGTTGTTATTTTTTTTTCTTTATGTAATTGGGTATTCCAATAGTGTGATTATATATGTTTATTGCTAATATTTCTCATTATTTTTTATAATTTTATCACTCTTAATAAGAAATGACAATGAGACAGTTTCAGAAAACATTAGTGGGACAGCCGCAGTAATTAATACATCGCATCTTGTTGTCTTCACAGTAGGTACCTTGTCTGCATCTTGTACTCTGAACATAGCCCCAAGTTTTAAAAATGATGCATTTCTACCTTGACTTGAGAAACATTTCAAATTTTTCACTTTAATTTCTTTAGTAAACCATTCACTATTTAGTTATGTTATTTCTTTGATTTTTGTCATTTATTCATTTTTTCCTATTGCTGATTTATTTTTCTCCCGTTTGTAATCAGAAAAGGTTGATTTTCTTAAAATTTTAGTTTTGCGTATTTGCAAACATGAGATCTGGAGAAATGTGTTGATGGCTGAGAACAATGTGTATAATTTTAGTTTCATTTGCTCTGGAATACTGGATGAATCTCATAGTTAATTGTTGATTTTCTCCCTGAATGATGTGTCTGTTGCTGAATTTAGATAAACAGATTCTTAGCATTAGTCATAGTCTCTTCAAAAGAAGCAACATGCATGGCTTTGAAC
>PVJA010009204.1:22175-52133 GCA_004027025.1 Myocastor coypus | reverse complement strand
GTGCTCCTGATTTCTGTGAGACGGAGTTTTGAGGACAATAGTTCCTTCATCTTTTTATTCACCCAACAACAACCCTTTCCTCCTAAGTGCTGGCTTTGAGTAGTGAGCAGCCTGGATCTGGGTGCAGCATCACCTGAAAAACACTAGACTGGATTTGTTTGTTTTTCTTAAGAATGTTAAACTGAAGCCAAAACTAAAGACCCCAAAAATGTGGCCTGAGGGTTGATCTCAGTGCTAGAGTATGTGTCTATTACACATAAGATTCTGGATTTTGTTCTGTCTCATAATAAATAAACATAAAGAGAAAAATTCTTAATAAGGGAGTCATCCCTATACTTTACTTTTGGGTTGGGGATCTAGCTCAACAACACAGTTCCTGCCTGACAAGCACAAGGTCCTGAGTTCAATTCCCCCGTAAAAATAATTCTATCATCTATTTCTGTACCTACCTCTTTAAGATAAGGAAATACAGAAGAGGTTAACAACTTGTGAAATGCCCACTAGTTAGTGCCTAGTAAAAGTCCCAGTAATTGTTTCAGGGGACTGGGGAGATAGTTTAGTGATATAGCCGCCTAAAAAGAAAGAAGAAAAATTTGTTCAGGTAAGGTTAAAGTGTCAAGCCATAATGAGAGACCTTGGTACTATAAGTTTTAATGAAAACTACTGTATTAAGAAAAAATGTTACTATAAGAATAGATGATTTTAAGTATTTAAGGCAGTGTTTTTCAACCTTTCTAATGCCGTGACCCTGCAATACAGTTCTTCATGTTGCGGTGACCCCAAACCAAAAAATAATTTTGGTGGCTACTTCAAAACTGTAATTCCAAATAATTAACATTTTCCAATGGCTTTAGGTGACCCCTGTGGTTTGGTCATTCGGTCCCTACCGGGGTCACGACCTACAGGTTGAGAATCGCTGATTTAAGGGAAGTTTAATTATATCCTAGCTTGGATTTTGTTTTTTCTGGTTAGGAAGTAGATCCTAAGTGGTAAAAAAACAAAAAACAAAGCAAAGAAAAAAAAAAAAGGGTGGGGGTGCTGGGGAGATAGCTCCGTGGCACAAGTGTTTGCCTGGCAAGTGCAAGGTCATGAGTTTGAACCCTGGTCCCGGAAAAAAAAAAAAAAAAAAGTCTACTTCATTTTAAAAACCATTGTGTGAAATAGATACCATCATCATTGTTTCATTTACCAATAAAAAAGCCATTCAGATGCTAAGAATCTTGCTTTAAGGTTGCAGAGCTTTGAAATGTGTCTTCACTCTATTTGAGCTTTTCTCTTAAGAGTTTACACTGCCTGAAATATTTTGGCTTTATTTTGTTTTTAATTGGCACAAAAATTGTACATATTTATGCAGGACAAAGTGATGTTTTCATACACATATACATTGCATAATGATCAAATTAGGGTAATTAACTGAGACATTTGGGGGAATTTAGGCATCCACAAACCTCACAATGTTTTGACTTGCTTATAGCAAATAAACATAAAACAAGAAGACTCTAGTTTCTTTTTCTTTTTCTCTTCTGAATTTTAGTACAGGCTCTACAGGGTCTCATTACACAAATCAGACTTGTAGTGATCCCCCTGTTTTTAGCCTCCCAAGCACTGGGATTACAGGCATGCAGCACCATGCCCAGTCTGTTGTTGCCTCAAAGCACCTTGAGGGTGGGGCAGGTATGGCACACCAGGGATCAAACCCTGGTCCCTGTGTCTGCCTAAGCAGGTGCTTTAGTCCACTGAGCTAACTGGCCAGCCCTCTCTAGTTTCTTTTTTAACAACATAACCATGGCCTAGTACCTCTTTGCACAGTCACTTCCTATTGCAGATAGAAGACTAATAGGTTGATGTGTAATATATACCAGGAATGGCAGATGTGTAAGGTTACACATTGATCAGGCACAGTTGGAGTATTTACAGTTCAACTTCTTTACAAAAATAAAAGATCCTGATGGGTTGATATAGCCCTCTAATATACTTTACATAATCACTTCCAACTATTAAGGGGATATTTTGAGTGGAAAATAATTTGCAACTGCTATTTCCATAGCACTTTAGCACAACAAATAGAAACCATCTTCAATCAATGAATTCACCTTCTATAAAAGTAATGGAATGTAGATATGTAGGATGTGACCAGCAAGTGAATGCTTTACCATCAGTTCATTTTATTTACATCAGAGAGTTTGCTCATAATTCAAAGCACTCTCAACTACCTATCATTAATACTTTTCTTTTTAAGTAGGGTCTCACTATGTAGTTCAGACTGGCCTTAATATATGTCTTACTTGCCATTCTATACCCAGAACCTAGTCCTGTACTGGATACGTAGTGGACATTTAGTAAATATTTAATAATGAATGAATCCAAGCCCTTTGTAAGACTACAGATAGCCAATATATCTGAAGGTCCCTCATAGAAAATGTGAAAAGCAATGTTTTCCCCTCTTTGGCTTTTATCACTCTTGCAGGATAGAGAACATTTCTGGTTGCATAGATGTTGTTAACTTTCTTGTCCCATGTCCTAAAGGTGTAAAAAGTACTGCATAATTAGCAAATATTAACATGTACAAATGCCCACTTCGCACCACACCTGTAAATATAAATGGCAATTGTTTGGTATAACTTACAAGCATTCCTTTTCTTGGTGGTGGTGGTATGGGCAGAAAGCAAATGCCGCATCACTGTGCCACAGTTCCAGCCCCATGGGCATTTTTAATCCAAGAGACATGCAAAGATGGCTGCTCCTTAATCACTTGCCATGCTTTTCTCCCCAAAGCTATGATAGATTAGATTTCTAGGGCAATGTAGTGACCATTACCTTTGTTCATTAGCAAGAATTTAAACATTTTTCTCCACATTTCATTGACTGCAATCCAAGCTTTCAGCAAACTCCAAGAAATTACCTCATGTAGAAATCCCCATGAGCTCATTTGAATGCACCCTGGAGTTAATGTCCTGGGCGTGGTGATGACATAAAGGCTTAGCTTTGCAAAACATATACTTAGCCAGGATTACTTCATAAATCCAAAAATCTGATAACATCTGCCCTATCTATTCTTATTAAATCTTCTGGGAATTTCAGTTCGCTTTATCAAAATAAAACTAAGTGGATGATGTGTTCTCATCATTTCTGTCCTAATGAGAAATGTTTTGGTTATTACTGTGGCCTAAATATATTAAGAAGCTAAACTCAGAGGATGAAGATCATACTGAAGGTCAAACTAATGGGAAAGGTAGAAACCACAGATAAGGAAGCTTAAATACACAGCTCTGAGGTCTGGCTGGAGAGAAATTGCATCTATCAGGAAAACTGTAGAACAAACTCTTCCATGGCCAGCACAGATAACAAGTGAAGAATCACAAGATATGGACCTCAGTGCACTAATCTAGTCTTCTATTTTCTAAACTACTTATTCTATTATATTAGATGAAGGACTATGTTATACTTTTTTATATTTGACATACTTTTCAAAACAATATAGAGAACCAGAGAAGGAGAACAACACTGCAGCATGAAATTATTTCAGGGATAATGTCTATCTCAGAGATTACATATAAATCACAAACTATAGGAAAGAATACAGAGAAGCTTTCTGTGGGGATTTTAAGACTTAATGATATGAGCTGACTGAATCTCAAGTGATTCTGTTGCTAAAGTGACAGAAAAGTACAAGGTTTTCAAAAGTAAACATTAGTCACTATGTGCCCTAGGCCTAAAAGCAATGATCCTAGAGAAAATCATCTAGCACATATAAAAGCAGCACCCTCAAAAGCCCACTCAAAATCATTCTCCTTCATCAAATTCATTTACACACATTATAAAACAAAAGCCATTCAAGGTGGTCAGAGAGGCTGAGGATTTGGCTCAATGGTAGAACGCTTTCCCAGCAAGGTAGAAGCCCTGTGTTTGGTCCTTGGCACCAACTAAAAACAAACCTCCTCTAAGGTGATCAAAAAGCTCTAGACTGTGAGACCACGAGGCCCAGACTCTAGGCCAATATGCCTTTGCCAGAGAACTATGACCTTACTCTCCAGCCTTCAGATATTTTTTAATCTGTAATTTGAAGGAATTAAGTTAGATCATTTTAAGTATCTTGTCAGCTGTAAAGTTCTACATAGCAATATTCCAAAGCATATTAAAAGTATTCAGAACATGCCACCTACCTTAATACAAAAAAAGTCTTAATATTTTACTCATCAAATGCTACTTTCAGTATGGATTTTCATTGACTGGGAATTGAGGACTAAAAATACAGACTTTTGGCACATAGCTACAATCTTTTTTCCTCCCTTTTATGTATTGAAATGGAAAGGCTTTGGATCAGGTAAATCTAAATGAGTCTCAGCTTTGTTGATCACCAGTTTATGACAGTTCTGAGCAAGTCACTTAATCTGTCTGAGATTTTAGAGTTTTCATCAGAAAAGAGTAAGCAGTCACAGTTTCTATTTCAAAAGGTTTTGTGAGGATTAAGTGAGATAATAGATGAAAATCCTTGCTGTGGTACTTGTCATACGCTACGTGTTGGACACTATTACTGACTATCCTCCCTCTTTCAACATACACTGTCAAACATTTGAAGGTGAAGAGGGGTTGGGATGGTGAAGCGAGTTAAAAAGAATGAAACTTGAAGAAATAAATGTAAAATACTTTACTTAAGCTTCAAAAAAGGAAAACTTTAAGACCATAATTTTAAAGTCTTTTTTAATAAGCTAAATTAAGAGCTACCAACAGAACTCTTTTCTTGTTTCTATTCAGCAAATTGGTGGCCAAAGGCACAGACTTCATTAAGAATTCCTGATTTAAAGTTAATAATCCCAAATTTGGATTATTTCATTAAAAAGCATATTCTGCAAATAATAAGCTCACCAAAACATTTATAGTGGCTATCTCCACCCACTATGTACAAACACATATGTCATAGTTATTTGCTACTTTAGAGTCAACTTTCCATTTCTATGGACTCAACCAAGCATAGATTGAAAAATTTTTTAAAAATTTAGAAATCTAGGAAGAAAGTGCATGAGAGTGCGTGCAAAGGTTGTATCCAAATACTGAGCTAAATAGAAGGTATTTGAACACCCCAGATTTTGGTATGAATGAGGCTTCCTGAAACTCTCTGGGTACTAAGGGATGACTACATAGTTTATATCATTTTCATATAGCTTCCAAGTTTTCCTTTCTGAAAGTAATTTTATAATCAGAAAATATCGTTATAAAATATGTAATAACTGGAGGGGAAAGATATGGATCTTTCATGGATCTGTTTTGGAACTTCTTAGATTCTCAGCAGCTGTTTAGTAGTTGTCCCCCCCCCCATTAATAACATAATTACTTAGCCTTCCTCTAAGTCTGTAGCATCAAAGTTACTGCCTCAAACACTGTGAAATTCTAGTAAGATTTCAATACATCAAACACTCCCACTGGGACACGGGGTGAAAGTAGTCAGAGAAAATAAGGTTTTAAAAGTTTTTATACATTTACTTTCTTACGCTGATACTCTTGTGCAAACATAGATACACACGTAAACTTACATACACATACATGTACACAGTGCCCCCACCTCACTTCCTGTTGCTTTTTATACTCTATAAGGTTTGATTACTGCTAATGATACCCAGCTGGGCCAATTCCTTGGGCTCTTTACCCATGTTTTCTTTTCTCTGGTCTAATTTCTCTCCCATTTAGTCTCCTGAAATGAGGCCATCCTGACAGACCCTGATCGAGCATATGGTTGGCAAAAATCCAAAGAGCACAGGCTGCTTAGCCAGATAATTCAGATACCACAGATGTGGCCTCTGCTTAAATGACCCTAAATGGACCCCAGGGCCTTGAGGCTGATGGCATGCTAAGAGAGCAAATTAGAAGTCACAGTTGATGAGAAAGTACATTAGCCCCTCTACTCATTCCTCTAGGAATAAGTATGTGTTCAGAATTATTAGAGACTTTTAAGGAGAGTGAGCTGCATATACCATGTAGTCCTACTCTATTCCTTTCACACATGAAATATAAACAAATATGCTAAGGTAGGTCAGAGACACACATCTCTGGGTATCTTGAACCTGATATGAGAATGATATAGGGGAAAGAGACCCCCAACTTGTCAGAAGTCTGATATGAGTTCTTGTTCTCTAAGACAGAAGAGTAAATTTCATGAATAATGGAAGTCAAGAGCAGAATGTATGTACTGGAAGAAAGAAAGCTTTTGTCCAGTGGAAGGGCCAGAGTGGGTTGCAAGGAACTTGGCTTTTCTAGGAATTTTCATAGAGCAAATCTACCATGTGAGGTAGATCCAGGGCGGGAAAAATGAGAAAGCACAAGGTGGCCTATGGTCAAGCAGAAAGATTTCAAATGTTATTGCTCAGGTAAAGTTGTTTAAATCAGGATAAAATGGAAAAGCAAGTCATATTGCAAGTAGGCATGGATAAAGAACAGGGACTTTTCCTGTATGAGGTTGGGCTCATGGCTTTTCTTAACTTTTTCAAGGTGGATACCTATTTAGAATATCAGTGCCTGATGTCTGTCCCTAGGAAGTATGTGGGTGCATTTGTTTTATCTTTTGCCTTGAGGTCTGGCCCCCAAGCTGAAGTGCCTGGCTCTCCCACCAGCATTGTAGGATATCTCACCTGCATCAGCTCCTGGAGGGCCTAGCTCTACCTTACTACCTATAATATTTTATCTAACTTAGTTCCCTATTATTAGACTTGTAAGCAACAGAGTCTGTCCTGGCCAATATAAGCAAAAACCAATGTGCCAGATTATTGGGTCTTACAGAAGTAGAGTAAAGCCTAGAGCACCATGGTCAGACGGACTGAAAAGGAAGCAATGGCCCAAATCTCAACAATAGGAACTGTTCAAACTTTTGACAGACAGCTATCATAGAACACAAGGAGACAACTACTGTTTGACCTTTATCCCTGGATGAATCCCTTAAAGGCAAAAAAAACAAGAAGAAAGAGTCAGACTGACCTCTCCTGAGTCATCTATTTATTCTAAACTAGTGGAAGCAGACACAGTGATTTATGATCTCATCCAATGTATGTGGAATAGGGAAGTGGTAATTTCAAGAAAGGAAATTGGAATATTAGTTCTCAAAAAAAAGAAAACTAGATTTAAAATGCTGTATGAATTCGTAATTTTTTGAATTGATATGGTCCTATGACTTTGTTCTTTAGCCCTTGATAACAGAAGAATACCCCAAGGGAGATGACGTATTTATAAATTAGAGTTAGTCTAATAGATCTTCCTCTAAAATAGAAAGGAAAATGCATTTGAAAACACTGTGTACACAAGATGGTCAGAAAAGAACAGTAAAAGGAGGGGTCAAGAACACCAAAGACAAACAGAACAGAACCTTTTCATACTCTTGTCTGGCATGGCTCTATACTTTATGAGCCAAGAATAAGGCGCACAAAATTTTGCATTTGAATTCTCTAATTTGAGTGAATTAACCAAGTGTCTGAAAATTAGTTCTTTTCTGCAAAAAATGTTAAGCCAACTTTTTTCCATCTTCATGAACTGTGCAAAGAACACAAAGAAAAAATTTAGTCAGAGAACAAAACCACTTTATTAGTAACCTCTGTTTCTCTCAGTGACCCTTTGAAATATGGGGAAATGAAAAGTGACTAATATTTATTAATTTACTAAGAATGAGTCTTGCCTTCAGAATTTTTACACATGGTACAACATGTGTAGTAATACAAGTTTTCAGGACAGAAATTGTACAGATTCAGCTTTTGATTATCCTATAATCATAAAGTAATTGAATGCAGGCTTTGTATTTTCTTTTTCTCTCACAAGGATCTGGTGCTTGCCAGGTAGGTGCTTACACCGCTGAACTACGTCCCTGGCCTTCTCTTCTTAAAATTTATGTTTAGCTTTGTAGTGATGGCCAACTTTTTAGAGCTTTCAGTGATAATGAATAACACTCTGTGACACACACCCTATAGGTTCACTAGCACTTACTCATAGCTTCTGAAAAGAGAGCCAAGCATTGTTTGAACACCACACATTAACCTACACAATAGTTACGTTTATTGGCATTTTCTTCAGAGATGAGAAATGAAGCCTCAAATTAATGTCACTTTAATTACAGACCAAAGCCAGGCGTGGTGGCTCACGCCTGTAATCCCAGCATTCGGGAGACTGAGGCAGGAGGATTGGTGCGAGTTCGAGACCAGCCTGGGCTACAAAAGTGAGCTCAAGGCCAGCCTCAACTGCATAGCAAGACCCTGTCTCAAAAAGACAAAAAAAAAAAAAAAAAAAAAAAATTACAGACCAAGTACTGCCCTAGGACTTAAATCCGTATATGCTCCCATGTTTAAATATAGCATTAATTATGATATTTTGTCCTGAAAAATATCCAAAAATCATGCAAAACCTCTACATGTGCCACATCTAACCATACAATATTTAGCTCACTGTATTTTTAGGCCTCTTTGTGAGAGAAAGTGGTCTGTCTGTTTTGTTTACTACAATGTCACCAGTATCTAGTACCTGAAATAGTATAAGAGCTCATAAATGTTGAGTGGATGTGATTTGGCGTTATGGCGCTGTATCTCAATAACTACTAACTTCTATCTCACTTACTAGTATATGATTTTCGTCTTCAGTTTGCTATGCTTTAGACACATGGAAAAGAATAGAACCTAATAATTTTAGAAGTTATTTTGTTGCTGTAAGCTGTTACGCTGATGCTGCTAGACAAGGGAACCTGTCTTACTCACTCCCGAAGTGGGTCTGTCATGGGGCTTCACCCAGATGCTGTTCATCATGTACCAGTAGTCACAGTTGTCCTCTGTCCCAGAGAACTGCCCTCAGCTGGTGGAAGCTGTAACACCTGAAAGGCTAGGTTCCTTTCTCCTTATAGGGCATGCTCTGGACACATTTTATTTTTCAGTAAGATATATCAAAATAATTAAATCTATCTAATAAAATGTCAATGTTATAAATTCTATTCAAATCAAAAATATGTGTTTAGTACGTCTAAGAATATCTTACCCAATTCCAGTCAATGTCACTCTTATTAATTTTAGCAGAGTTTTACAAAATGGAAAATTCTTTCTCCCCTTTATAGGCACATCATTGCACAACAGCATTTCCAGCTTCTTCCAGGAAGAAGCGGGGCTCACGTCTCCACCTGTGTAAGTTAGGGTTGGCTGTGGCTCTCGGTTTAGTCAGCAGGGCAGCAGCAAGCAAAAGGCAAGCAGAGGCCTGTGAGTGCCAACGCACGGAGTTGTGCTCCCAGCCAAGCCACGGAGCATTAATCACCACTGTGTGGAAATGCGCGAATCATGTGGGATAGGGGATAGTGAGAGTTCTATGGCCTGAGCAGTCATGTCGCCCCGCTGACACCTTGTCATTTATAAGACATAATGTGGGGTTACTCGACATTGCCCGGGCCCACCCGAACAGACGCTAAAGACCAGCCAAACTAGCCCAGCCTGGAAGAAACCCTAGAAAACTCACAAAATCATGAGACATAATAAACATTATTTTAAGCTAGTCAGTTCTGTGTTGGCTATGGAGCTAAAGCTGATTTTGAATAATTCTAGCATTTCTCTGAAAAGTCTTTGTATTTCACAAATAAAAATGTATAGCAGAATAGGCTAGTAACAAAGTTTTAAGTCCACTATTAATAAAAAATAAACTTACTCTGTGTAAAAAGATAATGTAAAATTCACTAACAATAAAAATTTCAATCGACAAACACTAACAATGATAAATACAGTATTTTTAGTTAGCAAATATTTTAGTGGCTTTTCCACATTAACCACTAAAGTAAGTACCTTTATATAAACATATAAATATAACACATTATTTAATATAAAGAGACCTATACTTTCCTAGAAGAAATAGATATCAAAGCAGATAAATGGTTCTTAAAGAACTATTAATTCTCTTTGAGTATAAGTTAAATAACGATAATTACAGAAAATTTTAAATAATAAGAAAGAATTTTGTTGTATGTAGATTGATACTAAATTAAACCTTCTTTATAGACCTTCAGTCCTTTATATCATTTTCTACTGATAGTTGATTATATATGCTACTTAATAATCTTTTATTATCAGTATCTCATGTCATTAAATGTTCTCTGATAAAGTCCTTTTCCAGTATCCATAACATGCCATTAGAGGAATGTATTGAATTTTTGTATAATCAATGATTTATACATATATGCTGAGATGGGGTTTTCCTGTGTTGCTCAGGCTGGCCTTGAATTCCCGGACTCAAGGAATATATCTGCCTCGGTTTCCCAAGTAGCTAGGACTATAGGCCCCAACCTTTGCATGGTTCAAGCAGTAAATGCTTTGGATTTTTGATATAAGTTGCCTAAGTATTTTTGTAATTATGTGCATTTCACCAAGTTCTGGCCAATGTTAAACTGCACTGAAAATATAGACACATGTACATACATACTTATATATACATATGTAATCATTTTACCAACTTGGTTAAGTGAAAGTGGCTTTGTATTTAAATTGAATTTCTATGTTTTTTAGGATTTTGAGCAATTCATATTCTGATTAGCAACCCTTTTTTCATTTTTAGTGAACTTTGTTGAAAGACAATATTGCATTTCCTCTGTAAGGATTTTTCTTGTAATCCATATAAACTGCTTTGCTTAAAAAAAGAATCTAAATTTTTATTTATTTATTTTTATTTATTATTATTTTGGGGTGGGGGGTAGGGAGATAGCTCTGTGACACAAGTGCCTGCCTGGCAAGTGCAGGGTCGTAAGTTTGAACCCTGGTCCCACAAAAAAAAAAAAAAAAAAAAAGACCCTGATCTATTATTATTTTTTTTTTTTTTTTGTCTTTTTGAGACAGGGTCTCGCTGTGCAGTTGAGGCTGGCCTTGAGCTCACTTTTGTAGCCCAGGCTGGTCTCGAACTCACAGCTATCCTGCTGTCTCAGCCTCCCAAGTGCTGGGATTACAGGCGTGCGCCACCAGGCCCGGCTTATTATTATTTTTTGAATGTACTTAGTCCAGGGTCTACCGAGTCTCACTACATAGATCAGATACAGTGATAGTCCTGTTTCCAGCCTCCTGAGCTGTAGGATTAAGGCATGCACCACCACACCCAGTCTCAAGCACTGTCTGAGTGTGCCCTGGGGGCAGGGTATCAAACCCCAGTCCCTGTGCTCTTCTAAAGCAGGCACTTTAGTCTGCTGAGCTATCTGGCTGGCCCTAAGATTCTGAACTTTTAAGAAGCATATTCACATACTGTTTCAAAAAATTGTTACTAGTACATATTTGCCATATATAACACTCACATTAATGACAAAGAATTTGAACCTGTATAGAATGTCTTAAGTCTGTTTTCCCCATTTCCCAGTTCTTTCCAAATATTCTACCCCTTCCCATTTACAAAAGCTTTGTTTCCATTACCCTTCCATTCTCTCTTTTAAATCCCTTTCTGTTTCTTTCCTACCTCTCCCCCCTCCTTGTTCTCATTCCTTTTGAACATGCTTTTCCTGTTTCCCAGTCTAGCTCAAGATCTGTGCTCTCTTTTGATCCTTAATTACCCTTTGTGTTTCTTACACAAGAAAAACAGTGTAGTATTTAAACTTGCCTGTCCGATTAATTTCATTGAATATTATGTCTTCGAGATGCACCCATTCACCTAAAAATGACTCAAATTTATCATTCTTTATGGCAAAGCATTATTCTTTATGGCATCATATATAAGTACCACATTTTCTTTATCCATTCATCTGTTAATGGGCATATGGTCTGTCTCCAAGACTCAGCAATTACTGCTATTAGCTCATTAAAAAGAAAGGTATATATGAGGCTGGGGAGACAGCTCTGCAGTCTAAGTGCCTGCCTGACAAGCACAAGGACCGAGGTTTGATCCCTGGTACTGCACGCAGTGCTATCGCTGGAACCCTGGACGCACTGTGGCAGCCACTGAAACCGGGTATGGTGGTATACACCTGTAATCCCAGTGCTAAGGAGGCAGAGACAGGAAGATCACTATGAGTCTAAGCTGCATAGTGAGCCCTGTACCAAATAAATAAATAAAAGATTGAAGTAAAGAAAGGAAAAGTATATGTCTATACTACTTGAGTGGTTTTTCATGCTTATAATCTTGTACTGTGAGCAACTGCTTTGAAGATACCCATGTGCAATGCATTGAACATTGCTGTTTTCTTCAGCCTTGTTTTGAAATTCTGTAACATTGATTTTGTATTTTGTGGTTTTTCTTTTCTTTAAAATAAAAACAATTCAAAAAGTTTTATCTGGTATGAATTATGCTGCTATAAACATGGGTATGCATATATCACTGTGGATGATTATGTTAATTCTTTAGGGAAGAGATCTAGAAGGGGAATACCTATGTCAAATGGAACCTCTAGTGTTTGCTTGTTGTTTTCGTGATGCCAGGAATTGAACTTGGGACCTTGCACTTGCCAGGCAGGCACTGTAACTTTGAACTATATCTCTGGCCCATGTTTTGGCTTTTGGAGACAGGGTCTCACCATATAATTCAGGCTGGCCTCAAACTCTCTATTCCAAGCTGGCCTTGGATTCACATTGCTCCTCCTTTCTCAGGCTCCTGAGTGCTGAGATTAAAGGTGTGTGCCTCCACACCCAGCAGAAACACCAGCTTTAGTTTTTCTGAGAAATCTATACTGACTTCCATCGTGGGTGTACCAAGCTACATCCTCACCAACAATAGAGAAAGGTTCCTTCTCCTCCCCAGCCCTCCCAGCATTTGTCATTGGCTGATCTCTTGATGATAGCCATTCTTGATGGAATGAGGTAGAATTTCAGTGTTATTTTCATGTACTGTACATGCCTCAAATGACCAGTGATGTTGAAGTTTTTTTCATATACTTATTTGCTGTTTTTACTGCTTCATCTGAGAAGTGCCTACTTATTTCATTTTTGGATGGGGCCTTGAACTCGGGGATTCTTTTGTGGGGAGGTATTCTTAAAGTTCTTTATAAATTCCCAGTATTCATCATTGGTCTAAGGAGAAGCTGTACATCTTTTTCTCGTTCTGTGGGATGTCTCTTCATTATTGGTGATTACCCAAGTTTTATGAATGAGGATGCCTATTACATAAAGCAGTGGTTCTCAACCTTTCTAATACTGTGACCCCACAATAAAGTTCCTCATGTTGCAGTGACCCCAAACCAAAAAATAATTTTGGTGGCTACTTGAAAACTGTAATTTTGCTAGAGTTATGATTTGGAATGTAAATACCTGATATGCATTATGTATTCTCATTGCTACAAATCAAACAAAATTTAAAGATAGTGATTAATCACAAAAACAATATTTAATTATATGTTGAGAAATATTTATCACTAATTCCAATAAATAACATTTCACCATGACATAGCATGGGTTTAAACATGTATTTTCCGATGGCTTTAGGCAATCCCTGTGTTTTGGTCTTTTGACCCCCGCCGGGGTCGAGACCCACAAGTTGAGAACCGCTGTCATAAAGTGATTGTGAGAACTAAATCATGCAATAAATGTAAGAAATTAAGTGCTCCTAGGCAGTCATTAAACACAAAAAGAGCAGGAAGGGAGGGGACAAGTGAACAGACCTCGCTGAGCAGAGTGGGGAAGTTTGAACACAGAGTTCTGAGGCAAGAGTGCATGGCATCTTCAGGGATTGGCATGAAAAATATGAAACCCGCGCAGAGAACTTGAAGGGCAGATGATGTAGAGGAAGTTGTTGGGTTGGCGTAATGATAGCAGCCAGAATGCTTAGATTGTTATCTTTCATTTATGGATAGCCTTTCCAATATGCTGAATGCAAGGATATACTTTAACCTGGAATATGTTTGTTTTTTCATGATATATTTGTAATAATACTTCTTTGGTTTTTGTATTTTTAGTAAAGGTCTGCAGGGTCTACAAGGTCGCACTATGTAGATTGATTTGCAGTGAACTGCCTGTGTGTAGGCTCCCAAAGTGTTGGGATGACAGGTGTGTGCCACCACACCCAGTCTCAATCCCCCTCTCAACATGCCCCGAGGATAGGGCTGGCATGTCACTCTGGGGATCAAACCTCTTACTGCTGTGACTGCCTAAGCAGGTGCTTTAATCCACTGAGCTATTTGGCTAGCCCTGTAATACTATTTTTATTTAACATAATTACTTTGCATAATTTGCTACTTTTAAAGAGTGGTTTTTATTTTTCCTTGGGGATCATCATAGTTTTTATGAACATATCTGTTAATGGAAGCTTCTTCTTCTTTTTTTTTTTTTTTTTTTCCCTTTCTTTTGGCCAGCTCAGCTTGCCCTAAGGATGGGGCTGGTGCAGCACGTGGTTCCAGAGATGGAACCACAGTCCCGCACGCCTGTCTAAGCTTGCCTAAGCAGGTTCTTCAGACTGTGGAGCTATCTTGTTGGCCCCATGCATCTATTTCTTACATAGAATAGGATTTGTTTTCATGTGCAGCCAGGCTCATAAGGTGTGGGGGCAGGTGTAATCAGTTCATGGCAGCAGCAAAGGACAGAGAGAGCTGCAGCAGCCCAGGCAGCCAGCCAGCCTCTCTCCCCTCCTTACGTTGTAATGCCAATTACCTGCCCCAGGGCAGGTGCACCATCCACATCCATAATAATCAATCAGGTAAACTCAGGCTTGAAGCACAAGCAATAGGGTAGAAGGAGAGAAGTGAATAGTGATAGCCTAAGTGGAACACCTGCTGAAATTACACTTTGTCTAGGACCAGAAGAGCCGCAGACACCTGGCTTATTCAGGTTTTGCTGTGCTTCAAGGTAAAGTGGGATCACTATGTAAAAAGCTTAGCACAATCTTTGTTAGTTTCTTCTCCCTTTCTTATTCTGTGCAGATAGAGTCCTCCAAAAGACAAAGAAGTAGAGTAGGGATCAGATGACAGGTAGAAGTATTCCTAAGAAGAGTAAAAACATTAGGAAAAACAAAGCAAAATTGAAGAAGTTATAATTGTTAATGGTAACATCTTCCATTTGTACAGCTATCTGCAAGTACTACACTGTAAATTAATGTGCTTTTCTCCTGAGCATGAAATATGGAATCCTTTTTGTTGTTAATTTCTTTGTTATAGTTGTCAAAGAATATTCTAACTTGTCGAAGGTTAAAGTGATATTTCATATTTTATAAGGAAAAGTACTACCATAGCTTTGAGAATTAATTATTATGTTCTGCTATGCAACTTTCAGGGTGAGAATTTGTAACAGAAAATCAAAGAAAACAGCAAGATGTAATTATTTTCTACCTTGCTAATAACATCAAAATAGCTAAAATATTTGAGTTTCAACCTTTTGCGTAGAGTACACATATCTAAAACAATAACTATAAGAATCTGTTAATACTTATGTTTATACTAGCAAATTTTCTCATTTAGCCATTTTTTTTTATAAAAAATGCTTTTAGTTTCAAATTATTGTTCTTGTTTTCAATTTTTTCTTATTAAGATAATAAAGAAATAGTAAAATGATTACTTTGGGTCAGATGTGGTGGCATACACCTTTAATCTTGCCATCTTGGAAGCTGAGGCATAAGGATCACCATGAGTTCAAGGCCAGCCTGTGCTATGAAGTGAGTTTGAGGCCAGCCTGAGGAACATAGACAGAAGGTGTGTCAAAAATTAAAAACAAATTGCTATTTTCAATTCTATTTAAAGTATATCAATTTCCTTTCCAAGAGATATTTTTCTCAAGAATTATTGTACCCTTTTTTAAAAATTTATTTTAAAAATTATTTATTAATTTGAGATAGAGTCTCACTACCCAGGTCAGACTCATAGTGATCCTCCTGTTTCAGCCTCCCTATTTTTAGGATTATAGGCATCTGCCACCATGCCCGATTTGGGGCTGCTGCAGTGCATCCTGGTTCCAGAGAGGTGCAGCATGTATTGGAGATCTAGTTTGGAGCTTGCGCTTGCCAGGCAGTTGCTGAAATCGCTGAGCCGTCTCATCAGTGCTGTTCTAGGTATCATTCATACTTAATTTCTTTTTAATATAAATAACTGGTTGGGGGCTGGGGAGAGAGCTCCGTGGTACAAGTGCCTGCCTGGCAAGTGCAAAGTCATGAGTTCAAATCTATTCAAAGAAACAAATAACTGGTTGGAAGACAACACTATGTATTACAACAAATACTGCATAATAATATTGTGTAAATTTTGCTAAGCAAAATTCTGCATCATTTGTAATTTTTTCTGTTCTAATTCTAATTTGTACTCTCTTCAGAAAATAAAAAAAAAAAAAATTAAAAGTATCTAATTAACCCAATCTAATATATGTACTTAGAAATAACCTGAAACTTTTTCACTAGAAAAAAAAAAAACAACCTGTTTTGCAAAAGTGTGCTTTTCAATCAAAGCTTTTACACTATATTTTCAGCTCTGGCTTTTTTGCTTTGTTTTCTTTATGACAACATATTTGCCATCAACATGAATTTTTATGTGTATAATAATGGCATAAATAACATAAATCCCATCATTGTCTATTCCAGTTGATTAGATGGCAAAAACAGTCAAAAAAGTAAGGTCTTATAGGGGACAATTTTAAAAAGCTGAGATAGTCACATTTGCTTTTTGGTGACTTTTAGCAACAATACCATAGGAATATTTGTTTAGGTTTTACTTGTTCTCTCTTTCACTGGGATATTTCAGTAACACAATAATGATGAATTTATTTGGCATTTATAGTGTCGGTACCATTTTTTAGAAGTTTTATTAAAACATGTACATAAGATAATTGTATGAGGAAAATATACACACATCGTATTATTCAATAGGCAGAGTTCCCCTGGATGGACAAAAAGCGGGAAACACAAAGAAATTCTGGGAAGAGGAAACAGTGTGAGCCAAAGTTCAGAGGCATAAAACTGTGCAGTCCCGCCAGGAACCAGCAAAGAGTCTGGAATGGCCTGAGAACAGCAAGAGAACCCACTGGGTTATTTATCTTATTACCAATTTATTTCTCTCTTAAGGCTCCATAAAATATATTCTAACTCTTGTCGCACAGCTTGAGTTATATTGGTCTTTTATTCCCTATTGCTGTCTCAGCTTCCTACTGTGTGGCCTCCTACTGACATCAATAGCCACATAGTCCTTACAGTTAAAGACGATAAGATTGGATTAAAAAACTTGTTTCCAATTATATTCTAATTAGACTGTAAGAAAGAAGTGGGCAATACTACCAAGGTATCTCAGAATTCAATATTTTGTTAAGATTTTACATTTTACTAAATACGTCCGAGTTAAACTACTTAACAAAAAATGGGTTATAAGAGGATGTCTGGGATAAGAAGAAAGCGTAGTACCCACTGAGATGGCAAGTGAGACTGGGTGGGGTGGCGCTCGCCTATAATCCCAGCCCTTGGGATGCTGAAAGGAGGATCCCTATGAGTCCAATCTGTGTAGCGAGACCCTGTAGGCCTCGCACTGAAAACATACAAAAAAAAGAGTGACCCTTACAGGTGTTGCTGCTTGTTTCAAAGCAGTTATGGACACGGCCATTCTGTCCATTGCCAATGATTGACTTTACTGTTTTGTTAGAGCACAAATGCAGTGGCTTCCCATTGGGAAGAAAGGGGTTAAAAACCTTAGTAAAGGAGCCCTGGGTGAAGTCATTCCTGCTCTGCGTAGATTTCATAAGTGAGCAATAAACCTTTTGGTGGCAAAGCCCATTATTCCTCCCATGAATCCCAACTTCCTGATCACTTTTTATCTAAAGCTAAAGACGGTCTGTAAGCCAGAGGAAGTGGTCTTGTCAAAATTTCAACGGTAAATATAATTTGAAACAAAATATAGGTGCTTCAAGAAAATCTACAAGTTACTGAATGATCCCAGGATAAGACAGGCTTTAGAAAATCATACCTGCTGCCTAGACTAGACTCGATGTATGCATCCTCATACCCTTGTGAACATCACAGCTTTTCACTTGAACTACAGGATTCCTCTCTTGGAAACTCTCCTGCTGGCTCCCAGCACTGCACTCTGATCAAAATAAACTCTTGTCTTTTCTAAAGGACGAGGAAAACTGAGGGGCAAATGATACAAGAAATGGAAAAAATTTGTGTAAAAAATGAGAACTTATACAAACATAAAATACCGAACCAAAGGGTGGCATACCAAGTGTATGTCTCGTCTTGGAGTAGAATCTGTAGCAAGTGTTCTATGAAAGAACTATACTTCCAATCCCAGAATTTCTTAAAATTGGATCCTATTAGTTTAACAATTACAAAGAAGAAATTTTGTGAATGGTAAGTTTTAAAAAGAATAATAACAGGGAGGAAATTTATTCTACTAGAAATCAAAACATACAACTAGAATAAAATAGTAAGGTATTAGTTATTTTTAAAGTAAACAAATAGATCAAAGGAAAGAATATAGTTAGGGAATAATGCTGAGGTACCTTTCTTTAATTCTACAGGGTTCCTCACAGGCTCCCCTGTTGCACTGAGCCTCACTTACCTACAGTAGCAACTTGTTTATCGAAATGGCATTCACTGATCTTTCTCCCTTCTCCCTGCTTCCTTCTCCCTTCCCCATTTTGCTTTTTCTGCACCTCATCTGCTTCCTGGGATACCCCGTCAATTAGAATACCTAGACTCATGTTGCTGTCTCAGAGCCTGCTTTCAGAGGGACCCCAAATAGTTAAGAGGAATTTAATTTAACACTCTTGTGTGTAATACCATTTTTCCCAATGGCGACATGTAGGATGTGGGTCAAACAATATAATCAAGAGTATTATCCTGAGCACGTCATACCTGTGAATTTGGAATGTTGTTCTAGGGAACATTTGCTTTACTAAAGCATGACCTCTTCAATAGTAAGGACTATCTTCTTTGTCAAATCTCTTAAAATTTAGATCCAATATGCCATATACATTTATAGCTCATTCTACTCTCTCCCTTTCTCCTTGTTATTGGTGATAAATTTGTGATTACTTTCCCATGATAACACACAAAATCCAGAAAAGCCATCACTACTGATAATCTGGCATTATACATTTTACTTTTTTAAAACTTTCCTTTTTTATTTTTGCTTAACATCTAATAATTATACCTTTTATGGGGAATGGTATGATATTCAAATATTTGGATACAATATGCACTCATCAAATCAAGCTAACTGATATTTCTGTCTCCTTATCATTCCATTATGTGTGGAATCTTAAATCTTTGGGTTCTTCACAAAATATGTTAGGTAATTGTAAACTATAATCACTCCACTGTGGGGTAGAATATTAGATCTTACTCCTCTTATCTCACTGTGTTTTGGTACCCATTATCCAAATTTCCTCTATTCCTCAGCCTCTAGTAATACTATTCTACTCTTTTCTACTTTCACATCAACTTTTTTTTTCTCTTCTACACATAAGAAAGAATTTACTTTGCCTGGCTTATTTCATTTAACAAAATGCTCTTCCATTCTATATATTTTGCAGTAAATGATAGGATTCATTCATTTATAATATCTGAAAAAATTCACATATGTGCATATGTATCCTATGTTCCTCATTTATCCATACATCTAGGTTATTCTTGACTACTGCAAAGAGCGTTGCCATTAATGTGGGGGTATAGACGCCTTTCTAACATACTGCCTTCATTTCCTTTGGATATGTAGTTAGAAGTGGGAACTCTCATATAAGTGTTAATAAAGTGTAATCATAAAAAATACTGGAATAAAATTTTATAAGCTTATGAATCTGTAAATATCTACCATTTGGAAATCTTCACTCAGTGGCCTTTATCTTTCTCACACCTAAAAATCAAATTAACTCAAGAAATATCATTTGGGGCCAGGGAGATAGCTCAGTAGAATAAGTGCTTGCCTGGCAAGCACAAGATCCTGAGTTCAATCCCCGGTATTGTAAAAAAAAAAAAAAAAAAAAAGAAAGAAAGAAATGTCATTTGCTCCTACTTTAAACTGAGAGCTGTTCTTCAAGCAGGAAGGTGGAAGTTGGATGCCCAGGCTAAAAAGGAACACAAGCTTAGAAATAGAAGAAGAAGAAAAAAATAAAAAGCCAGTCAAGGAAAGATGTGACATTATTCAGAAAAATCTAATTTTTAAAAATCAGTCATGACATGGCCTGGGCAAGAGAGAAATTATTTGAGAGAATATCACAACCCATATGCGAGTGCTATTGCTCAGATAAACCTCATAAATACCCCACAGGTCCAGTAAATGGGTATCATCATCACAGTTGATAAAGATGGGGTAGTGGAAAAGAAGTGTGACTCAACTGATACACACAGCATAACCATAGGAGAATGGGAGTGCAAGGCATAAGATGTCAGTGAGCCCTCACTTCAGAAACTGATAGCTACTCATCAAATGATGTAAGTTCTTACAAAAATACCACAATAGTGGTAGTTCCATAAAATAGTTGTGTGGTAGTTGATACATTGTGTCAACTTAAGGAAGCTTGGCTGGATGGGCTCAGACTGGTTCCAGGATGGGGGCCCCATCCTGCAGGATGCGGAGGGCCTGCCTTGGGACGTGATTGGTCCCACCCGGAGATGTGATTGGTTCTACCTTAGGGCCAGACTGGCCACCCAGAGTGACTCAGCACAAAAAGTGAATATAAAGAGTTGAGGAAAACTGCAGTGGCTCAGCCCTGTCCCGCCTTCTTCCTTGGAAAAGTCCTGATTTTTGGAGGAGCTTGATCTTTGCAGCCACACCACTTCAGAGGAGCTCTGATCTTCACAGTGGAGCGCCACGTAGAAGGAAGACAGAGGCTTGATGGATGCCGCAGGTGCTGTTCCTCCTCTGCTCTTCACTGTTTTCTGTCACCAAGAACTGCTGTCATTTGCCTTGGAGCCAGTGGAGTATTAACTGAAACTTTCACAAACTGTGAGCTAAATAAGCCTTTCCTTCCTTCATTTTGAGTGTCGGGTGTTTATCCCAGCAACAAGTAAAAAGTAACTAAGACAAGTTGTACTAAAGTTCCAATAGTGACATCATCAAAAATGAGCTCTAGTGGGCTCTCAGATTGGGCCTCCTGGATAGCTCAAAGATAACTTCTCACTATCACAATTTACTTCATAGCCATATGACAACCTAGGATAGCTTTAACATTCATCTACTTGCTTATAATATACTTAAATTACTAAAATGTAAACTCCATGAGATTTGAGATTCTTCTAATGTGTTTAGCATCATGATATCAGCTAAGGATTGAAAAAGTAACAAGTTAAGGACAAGGTTTTTATAATTACTTCACTAAAATCCAAGATTTGGCTTGCCTTTTTTATTAATTAATTAATTAGTTAATTAATTAATGTATTTGGTACAGGGTCTTACTATGCAGCTGGGACTCACAGTGATCTTCCTGTTTTCATCCTCCCTGGTGCTGGGATTCCCAGTATGTGCCACCATGCCAGGTCTTGGTGGCTGGCTCAGCATGTCCCTGGGGCAGGGCTGGCATGACATGTGGTGCTGGGGATCAAACCCTAGTCCCTGTGCTTGCCTCAGGAGGTGCTGAGTACACTCAGCTAGCTCACCCGCCCTAGGCTTAAGCCTTAACTTCTTCTGTAAAGCCCAAAGTAAATGGCATGTTTCCTTATGCCTGGGTTTACCAAACATTTCTTGAACAAACATTCCTTTTGCAACTTCCCATTATGTTAAATATTCAAGTATTTGGAATGCACCTAATTCATCTCCTTTTTTCATTTGAGTATTGCTTAAAACTGAGCAGTGCTTACCTCGCTATTATGTGAATCAAATAAGCTTCTACTTGTAAAATACCTACCACAATACCTGGCATAGCCTGAGTATTCAATGAATGGTTGTTTCTTTAGTCAACAATTCTATGGTGAATAATTGAACTTGTGCGTATCTCATCTCCAACTGATATTATAGTAGTTTTGTTTTAAATTACTGTGCTAATTCCAGTCTCCTGTTTCTGAAGGATTCTCAGGCTCTTCAGATGGTCCTAAAGAAATCTGATCATTAACGTTTACAAGTTTCCAATATCCAAACCAGAAATACAACACAACTAGTATTAAAGTCAGAATAACACTCCAAGTAGCAGATAAGATATTGTTTTGAAGCAGAGTCATTGGTGAAATTACCTGCTGAGAAATCTAACTATTTCCTTGTTCTGGTCCCTTCCTTCTCCACAAAACTCAGGCCCTTCTTCACTTAATCTTATTTTGTTTATCCAGAAGGTGATCACCTCAGTTTCTTAATTCTTTACAATACTGCATTACAGCAATGGAGGAATACTCTTAGTAATGGCATATTTAGGCTATTCACCCTCCAGCTACTCTATCGTCTGCTTTTATTAATGTTATTATAATGACTTCCAGTCATGTTTGCTAGCCATAGCATGAAATTCTTTTTATTAAGCTAAATTTACATTAATGAATCTGAAAAACATGCTGTGCTTATCCTGGGAGGGTGTTACTCCTAGATACCAGAAGAGTAGTTTGCTCAAATCACAGTATGTTTCTCCTAATCTTGTTAAAATATTTTCTGTTTATTCTTGTTATGTTAGAGAGCATCCTGCAGGTGATGGCAGCGTGGGACATGAATTTGTCACCTTCTTCCTCAGTATCAATCTCTTCAGGAGTCACAGAGCAACATCTGGAGGTCATCGGTTTATTTCACTGTATTTATGTGTTAAAATATTGTTTTACATGTGAACTGTTCTCTAACAATTCCTTTTTCTTTTCTATCTCATCCCTGTGAGGTGGCAGTTAATGAGCAATTAGGCTCAGTTCTGTCATAGCTGACATAAGTAGCTTGTGGCTGGTTTGATGTTATAAGCCAACACTTCTTGATTCCGTTTTCTTTCTTTCTTTTTTTTTTTTTTTTTCAGAACTGAGGATTGAACTCAGGCCCTCAAACTTGCCAGGCAAGCATTTATTCTACTGAGCTGTCTCCCCCAACCCTCATTCCCTTGTTTTAAATTAAGTTTCTATTTCCAACCTTAAAAACTGTTTTCAGATTTCCTTTTTTAAAAAATTCTTGCTTATTTATTTATTTGGAACAGGTTCTTGCTACGAAGGTTGGACTTGTAGTGATCCTCTTGTCTCAGCCTCCTCAGATCTAGGATTACAGGTGTGTACCACGACACTCAGTTTTGGCGGCCGGCACAGCGTGGGGCCAGCGCAGCAAACAGGGGTCTTTGCACTTTCCAGGCAGGTGCTTAGACCACCGAGCTATCTCCCCAGGCTCCAAATTTTCACTTATGTCTTCAAGCCTTGTTTTTTGGCTCCCTACAGTACACTTTGACTTTTTGAAGATGAGTTAGCTTCTTGATTAATAAAGAAATTTAAAATCATGGAATACTATTTCCCTAAGTTCTTGCTCACTGGTGAAGATAAACATGCACTACCACCTTCCTAAGTCTAGTCTCATCGCAGAGAATAAGATGCGCACAAGCAATGCATGGCTAGTCCCTCTGTCACTGGTACTAAACCTTCCAAGATCTTTCAGGCTTTGTCTTTCTCACTACGTGAAACTTCCTTTCTCTAGTTGTAGCATGTTCTTGAACCAAAATTATTTTAGCACACTAAAAATTAGATTTATTGTGCTTATACTTACCTTAATACTACCATTTCCCTTCTTATATGGAGTTTTTAAATGCACTAATATAGTTTGTGCATTTATTTGTTAGTTTAATTGTTAAATTAGCTATTTAGTTTAACAAATATTTTTAGCAACTAGTATGCATCATTATACTATGGGAAACCATTGCAAAATTGCTTCCACTCATGCATTTTTATTGAAGCTGTATCTCTCAGTGATTTTCCTAGTCAATTGGCAAAATAACTGACATGCGCAATGTAAAGGAAGAGAATTTTACTTTTCCTTATTTATATTAACTATTCTTAGTATTTATCTCTTAATTATTTCAGCTTGTGTTTTTCAATCCAGAGTTGGTCTGGACCAAGGCAGAAAGTCATGGTGGAAAGGTCTAAGAGAGGATCCTGTCACAGTTTCTAGGAAGCAGAAAGCAAAAGCAAAAGCCAGGAAAGGAGCTGTTCTCTTCTCTGCCACACCCACAGTGACCTGCCTCTTCTACCTTCTTACAGTAAGTCAGCTGTAATGCCCCATAATCCAGCCATCTCCCAAGCACACGAGGCTTTTGGAGTCACCTTAAATATAAATCATAACATTTTTCCTGGTCTCCATAAGATTTATGCAAATCTCTGTGGAAAACCTATTTAATCCATCTTTAAGCATCATCAAAGTTTTAACAGTTCTACCATTGCTGAAAAGTCCAAGTCCAAAATATATTCTGAGATGCTAAGCAAATGCTTAGCTCCTGCAAATATCAAGAAGAAAGCTATATACTGCCAACATGCAGTGGCATAGAGAAAACATTGCTGTTCCAAAAGGGATGAAGAGGGAAACAGACAGGTAGAAAACCAAAGCAAGACTAAAGGGAGCAGGGTAACATTAAATCCTTTAGCTCTGTGTACAGTAGTCAGGGTGGGCTGTGGTGAGATGTGAGCTCCTTAGGGTTGGTATTGCTATGGTATGGCCAGTGGCTGTAGCCCTTATGGAATCCCTTTTGGGGTGGCTCCTTGTGTTTTCAGGCATTTTGTGTCCCTGGCCTCTCCAACTTTCTGGAGTCTCCAAGACCTTTTGCCTTCATTCGCACAGCTTCACACACACCCTTCTCAGGGGCACACTACCCCACTTCCTAGGTCTTCTCAAATCTGACCCCACAACTTTTGCATTCTGCATACTTGTAAAACAAGTACCACTTGGATGATTCCTAGGTCTGCCACCAGTTCATGCCTTAGCGAGGCCACTTTGAATCATGCCTGAATCCGGGAGTCTGTGCTCTGGGTGCCCCTTCTGGAGCAGTGCCCTGGAATGCTCTTCTACAGCACGCTTCAGCCCACAAAGGCAGAAGTCCTGCCGATGACTGACATGCCTTCCAGATGTGTTTCCTATTTCCTGATGAAAAGTACTTGGCTTTCTTTTAATGCTAATCTTTTCAGCAACCAATCTCTACCAATCTCTCTTCCTTAGCACCAACTTTTCAGTCTCTTTTTTTTTTTTTTTTTCTGCAAGGTAAAACTGAAAACTTTTCAAATAGGCTTTTTGCTTCTGATTCTCAGTATAAACCTGGCTAAAAGCCCACAATAATATCTATGCCATATCCTGAACATTGGCCTGCCTGGAAATTTTCTTGCCAGATTAACTAATCCCCACCCTTAATCTCCATCTTCCCCAAAGTCTTAGAACTTGAACAAAATGTAGACAAATATTCTGCCAGAGTGTAACACACATGGTGTGTGCAGTCAATGGAGTCTCTCTGCCCAGTTTAGACTTCCAGCGTCTGGTCTCTAAGGTCTGCATTTCTATGCGTATTCTGGTCTTTCAAACTCTAACAAGTATCACAGTAAGTGTGGCTTGCAGCATTCAAGTCTGTTTTTCCAAACAGCATCTCCAAACCTTTGTGGCTTCTGAACTGCACAGTCAAGTAGAGATACAACAATCACTTACTTCTGCTACCAAAAGTCTATCTTTGTCACTTTCCTTGTTGCTGGGACAAAAATCACTAAGACCTGCAATCAAAGGAGGAGGAGTTTATTTTAGCCCATGTTTTCAGTCCTCAGTTGGTAGGCATTAAGGTGGGGAAACATGGCGGAAGGGTCTGGCAGAGAAAGCCTTTCACGTAATGGTGCTGAGAAGAACAGAGTGAAGGATGAAGCCAGGAGAAGAGCCATGCCCTTCAAGGTCACAGCACAGTGACCTGCCTTTTCTAATCAAACCTCACCTCCTACCAGCATGTCACCTATAAAGCCCCCAAATTCACTCACCTTCCTAACACGTGAGGCTTTGCGTGTCATTTTAGATATAAACTAAAACATTGTACACATTACCATAAACTTTCTAATTGTCAAACGCAAAGGATATGTAATTTGATATGTATTTTTGGCATATAGCTAGGGATGACAAAAGTAGGTCTTTCTTTCTAGGCTCTGATGATGCTACCTCTAACATTTTGAAAAGCTGCCAAACCATTTTTGCAAATTAGTCACATTATTTTCTAATATCACTGGTAGGGAATCAATAGGGAATGTAAGTTCTGATTTCTTAACTTCCTCATCAACACTTGTTGTCTGTCCTTTTTTTTTTTTTTTTTTTTTTTTTTTTTTTTTTTTTTTTTTTTTTTTTTTTTTTTTTTTTTTTTTTTTTTTTTTTTGCCTTCATGGTAGGTATGAAGTCGTGTTTGGTTTTGATTTGCATTTCTTTAACAGTAAATGACTTTAAGCATCTTTTCACATGATTATAGGTCATTTGAATTATAGGTAAGTATTTGGAGAATGGATTAATATATATAATCATAAACACTGCATACCTCTGAAATACCTCATCAATATTTATGCAAAGAGATACTGTTTGACGGCAACAAAAGATCAGAACTGATAAGAAATGCATTCTGAATCACATAATTGTGAATAGCTAAAAAATAAACTTTGGCAGATGAATATTTGGAAGAGTTTGAGCAGACAGCAATTCATGAATCAAGCAGCATCAGACCAGTCCAACACTCACCTAGTGGAACATAAGGGAAATTTTTATGAACTATTTCAGAAAGTAAGGCAAAAGATACATTTCATTGGTTAGAGTAGAAAGTTCCTAGGTGAGTTTCATTGGTGATTTCTGATTGGTTAAGTCTCTACTTCAAGGCTGGTCAGCAGTTTCTCATTGGTTAAGGTCATTTGTTTTCGTGTTTATATTGAAGTAGGCTGAGATTTGCTTGAACAGAAACCCAACACATTTGAGCCTAATAGCTTCTCAATTTAAAACAATAACAGGGGCTGGGGAGATAGCTCAGCGGTCTAACTAACCTTGCCTGGTAATCGCAAGGATCTGGTTTGATATGCAGTACCACATGCCGTGCCAGCCCTGGAGCACCAAGATGGCCACTAAAACTGAGTGTGGTGGTGCACACCCAGCACGGAGGAGGCTGAGACAGTAGTATCACTATGAGTCCGAGCTGTGCAACGAGACCCTGTACCAAATACATAAATAAATAAAAGCTTTAAAATATCACTATTTAGTTGTCTTATTTAATGTAACTGATATCTATGTTTTGTTTCTCTTGCAATCAATGCTGATATTTCATTTTGTAGTTGTCAGAGATAATGAATGCTGATTTACTCTGATCTTCTATTATATTAAGCAGACAGAATAAGAAAGTGGAAAAGACATGGAGCTATATGGAATCAAGTATCAACTCTCAGAAAAAAGAAAAAAAGATTTAATATTTTAATAGGTTAGACCTGAAATGAAGAAACAAAGCCTGAACCATTTTAGTCTGCTACAGAATGCTATCACTGAATGCTATCAATGCTATCAATGGTTTTGGATTGAACATACTTATTTCTTCTCATTTAAAGATTTATACTGGTATCTGTATCTTGCTAAATCCCTAGTATAGATAATGAAATGGCCTGAAGTTTTTTTTTTTCTTTTAGATGTTGTTGCTAGATTTCTCCTGAGCAATTAATTTTTGTGATAATAAATATCTCCATTAACACCACTTTAGTTGTTCTACAGATGCTTTACTTTCTTAAGAAATGTAGGGCCACCAAGATAGCTCAGTGGATTAAGGTCCCTATTTAGGCAGACAGACCAGGGTTTGATCCCCAGCATGCTGTGCGGGCACCATCTCTGGAGCATGCTGAGACTGTGAATGAGACTGGGAATGGTGGCACATGCCTGTAATCCCAGCGCTTGGGAGGCTGAAAGACAGGAAGAGTCACTACGAGTCTGATCTGTGTAGTGAGACCCTATAGACCCTGTACTAAATACATTAAAAAAGAAGTGTAAAAATAACAGAACACTAGTCTATTAAAGAGCTGATAGTACAGCATCTGAAAGAATTACTTGACAATTTCTACAAAAACATGATAGCTGAAATGCTATTTCGTTGTTCTCTCTGAATTTATTTCAGTAATGACTGAATTTGTATCTCCTAGAGGAAAGTCTGGTCTCCAGAGTATGACTTAAACCCAAGCTCCCTCAGGAGTAGTGGAAAGGAAACTTTACTGTAATTATGTTTGATTGCTTCTCATTTATTGGAGAGGAAATTTAGTTTTAAATTCCAACTTTATTGGGATTTCAAATTCAGTCACTTGATTACAGGGAACAAGGAACAGACTTATGAAATTTGGGGTACCAAGAGCTATAAATGATGAGTTTAATCTGCCTTACTTTACCTGTTCATTATGTGCTATAAACATATACTAATAGAGAAAAGAACATTAAAAATCTATTTTAACTGTTTTCAAATATAGAGTACCTTAGTATTATTGATTCTGGCCATGTAGTGCCATAGACCATTAAGCTTAAAAAAATACTCATACTTCACAGCCACCTACAAAATACTGTATAATAAAAATATATGTGAAGAAATAATGGGGAGCATGATATTGGGAAGTGAACCTGCAGAGCTCTGAGCTCTGAGATAAACTCAATGCTTTTCTTTTTCTTGTTTTCCATACTTGCCCTTTAAATTGGTGATCCTACCTGATAATCCAGAATGTCTGAGATTACAAGCATATACTCACACCCAGAAGAACGTCTGAGGTTCATAATTATTCATACTAATAATACAATATCATAGATCTTAATGATAGTTTAAAAATAATCCAGAAAGTTGGCATGCATTCAATAAAAAATGTGTACAATAAACAGAAGGTATCATAACTCTGATAATCTTTTGACAAGCCTTATGTATTTGTTCAGTACAAATATTGTTTGTGTCGCCTTTTATTAGCTCCATGTAGTACACGTAAAATCATCCTTTTTTCTTTTCCTTTTTTTCTGCATTTCGGGCAGGGTCTACAGGGTCTCACTATGTAGATCGGACTCGTAGTGCCCGTCTGTTTTCAGCCTCCCAAAGGGCTAGAATTACAGGCACGCACCACCACACCCAGTTTTAATGACCATCTCAGTGAGCCCTGTAGGCGGGGCTGGCACAAAACACCGGGAATCAAACCCCAGCGGCTGCACTCTGCCTAAGCAGGTACTTTAGTCCACTGAGCTATCAGGCCAGCCCTGTAAAAGCATTTTTAAAAACATTTTTAATTCCTTCGCTTGCTGAATTTTAGCATTTATTCTTGCTAGGGATCAAACCAGGAGCCTCACGCATGGCCGGCATGTGCTTTACCACTGAGCTACATCCTTTCTTCTTTCAAATGTCCTTGCCCCTCTAAGTGCTTTACTGCTTGTGCTGGATAAGCATGCTTGCCTTGATTGGCTTGGAGACTAGTGAAGCACACTTCTGTGTGCGTTTCAGTGAGTCATGGGGGCCTGACCTTGGGTGTCTATCAGGTCCTGGGCCCTTGTCCTCTGGTGCCATTCTGCTCTATTTCTGGGCTCCTGTCGGTTGAGTGGCTTTTCTCCATCATTCCTTTGTACCATGACATTTCTACCCATGAAGGAGCCAAGCACAGACTGAACCCATGAGCTAAGCTGAACCTTTCCTCACACTTGCAGATGTCAAGTATTTTGTGAAAGCGACTAATACAGAAAATTGGTACCAGAATTGGAGTTATGCTGTGTCTGTACCTGACCTTATTGTTTAGAACTGGTGTGTGTGGGGGGTATTTGGAAAAGGTTGGAAAAAGAAGCCTAGAATGACCCTAGAACATTGTAAGCAGAGCCTGGTAGGTGATTCTAATTGGCGCTCAGATGACCAAAATACTCATTGGAATACAGACAGGAAAGGCCAGACTGTAAAGGTTTTAGTTGGAAATAAAGATTCTGCTGGGAAGTAGACAAAAAGTGACATATACATGGTATATTTTGGCAAAAATGCATTTTGCCCATGTTCTGAGACATTGTAGAAAGATATGTCTAAAGATGGTGTGCTAATTGATCTGGTGGAAGAAATTTCAAGGAAGCCCCATGTTAAGGCTGTTGCATGAGCTCTGCTGGTTGCACTTACCAGATTTAGAGTATGAATGTGATACAACAAAGCTAGAGCAGAAATAGTGGAAACACTTAAGTTTTGTGGG